>JABCKW010000189.1:0-46484 GCA_014824385.1 Fusarium cyanostomum | reverse complement strand
AAAGATAGACGTAAAATTGCTACTTTTTACAGTCTAATGTCTCTTTTTTTAGTGTAGAAGGCATATAAAATTAGACGCGTCACGGTAACAGTCTGTCCCGCATTTTTGTAACTATCCCGCATTTTTGTGGCTAACCTAGCTTGCTAGGTTGGCTCGCCTGGGGCCTTAGCCCCACATGAGCCAACGGGTAGTTGTAATGGCCCCACCCCACTTCCATCACCGGAGCCCGATGCCGGCCGCCTCTCCACAATCCCCGGCCTCGATCATGCTCCTTCTGCCTCCGTACGCTCCCGCACTCTTTCAATAAGAGGCACGCTCCCTTTCGCCGCGCTCATAAACGATGCGAACCGCCCTGCGCCGTCTTACCCTAGCTTCAAGAGCCTTCATCTGGTCCTCCCCAGCGACAACACCCCTCTCCTCCGTCATCCGAAGCAACGCGCCCCTCGTCCGCAACATGTCGTCCTTCAACGAGCCCGTCCTCAAGAAGCCCGTCAAGCTGTCGCTGATCCAGCTGGCCTCAGGCCCCGACAAGCAGGCCAACCTCGACAGCGCAGCCTCGCACGTCGCCCGCGCCGCCTCCTCAGGCTCCAAGATCGCCGTCCTACCTGAATGCTTCAACTCGCCCTACGGCACAAAATACTTCCCTCAATACGCAGAAACCCTTCTGCCCAGCCCGCCGCCCCGCGATGCCGCGCCTTCATACCACGCCCTCTCCGCCATGGCCGCCGACAACAAGGTCTACCTCGTCGGCGGCTCCATTCCCGAGTTCAACCCCGAGACGGAAAAGTACCACAACACGTGTCTGATCTTTGGGCCCGACGGGGCTCTGCTGGCTACGCATCGCAAGGTGCACCTCTTCGACATCGACATCCCTGGAAAGGTGGCGTTCAAGGAGTCCGACGTCCTTAGCCCGGGTAACAAGGTGACGCTGGTCGACCTGCCCGAGTACGGCAAGATCGCTGTGGCCATCTGCTACGACGTGCGCTTCCCCGAGCTTGCGACCGTCGCTGCCCGCAACGGAGCCTTTGCCCTCATCTATCCGGGCGCGTTCAACACCACAACTGGCGCTCTGCATTGGGAACTGCTCGGCCGGGCTCGCGCCGCCGACAACCAGCTCTACGTTGCCCTGTGCAGCCCCGCCCGCGACGTCGACTCTGGATATCCTGCGTGGGGCCACAGCCTTGTCGCTGACCCGATGGCACATGTACTTGTCGAGGCAGACGAGAAGGAGACGACCGTTGATTGGGAGCTTGATCCGGACAAGATTGTGGAGGCGAGGAGGAATATTCCTCTCAACACGCAGCGGAGATTTGATGTGTATCCGGATGTGAGCAAGGGCAAGGTTCAATTTGAGGAGCCATCTTTGCATGAGCCGAAATAGGCGTCTTCTTCAACCAAAAAGTAATATTGATCATTGTCTGATGTTCTCTGGAGAATCCTTGAGTTGCATTTATCACTGCCCTGACGAGTCATGACATGGACGAGCAGGGTTCACGCGAGGCACGCCAGGGGTTGCTGGGATGAGAGATCAAAATCCTCTATTTCGTGACTCCATGAGCCCTACTCGCAGTAACGCCAGAGTCTTTTCCTGGCTGAGACGCATTCCCTTTGCATCCATGGTAATCTATATGGCCACCGTGGCCAGTTTCCCCCCTTGATCCGTTTTCCCGCGTGAAACTCATAAACATTGTCACCCAGCCCAATCGTCACTCGCCTTCTGTCGTGTTTAGGCTACTTTACTCGAGAGCCTTCTGGGCGAACTTGGGAAGGACGAAGCTGGCCTTGTGGATCTCGGAGGAGTAGTATCGGCACTTCTGGTCCTCGTCCTCCTTGGACCAGGATCGGAGAGGGGTCTTGACGTCGGCGTTGGGGTCCTTGGAGCAGACCATGAAGCCAATCTGGCCCGAGGGGTAGGTGGGGATGGTGGTGTAGGCGTACTCGGCGACGGGGAAGATGTCGCGGCAGTCCTTCTTGAGCTGGGTGATCAAGGGCAGGTGAAGCCACTGGTTCTCGGCTGTTGTCAAAGTCAACCATGTCAGTGTAGCTCCTAGTTGAAACTGCGGTGCAAAATAACAAAGTAACGTAACGGAGCAGGAACAGCAGAACGGAACGCGGCACGCGGCACGCATGAAAGGACAAACGACAAATCCATGCTATCGCGGGACTACCGGAAGCAGAGCTGGGAAAGCAGCACTAGCTTCTGGCAGTCTCTAGGAGGGGCATGGTACCAAGATGTACCGGTCGAGGGAGAGCCCAGCCACGCCGATCAACTTTGATCGGGGAGGGTTCCCCGATTCTGCCGTTCCTAGTGACCCCAGTTACTTTCCTCAAGAGAGAAGGGAACATACAACCTTGGGTAGTAATGACACCGCCCTCACGGAGGGCGTCGTTGAGGAGCTTGAAGTAGCTCTTCTCGAAGAGAGCCTGGGCGGGACCCTCGGGGTCGGAGGAATCGGTGATGATGACGTCGAACTCGTTCTTGTAGTCGTTGAGGAACTTGAAGCCGTCGCCGATGTGGACCTTGGCCTTTGGGTGGTCGAATCCGATGGACATCTTGGGGAGGTACTCCTTGGAGAGACGGACGACGGCCTGGCAGATGTTAGGATATATTATATGACAGCAGCTTGCATCGGCATACCTCGTCAATGTCGCAAAGGATGGCCTCCTCGACGCAATCGTGCTTGACAATCTCTCGGAGGACACCACCGTCACCACCGCCAATGACAAGAACCTTCTTGGGGTTGGGGTGGGAGTTCATGGCGAGGTGAGTGATCATCTCCTGGTAGGAGAACTCATCGCGCTCGGTGCACTGGACAACGTTGTCCAGGACTAGGACGTTGCCAAAGTCGGTAGACTTGAAGATGAGGACGTCCTGGTACTTGCTCTTCTCGTGGCAGAGGACCTTCTCGACGCGGAGAGTCATGGCCTGGCCTGTGTGAGGGCGTATGAGCATTGGGTTTTGAACAGTGGGAAAATTGGTCGACGGGGTTGCTTACCAGGCCACATGTCCGAGATCTCTCGGAACCAGCCATCTATAGACAGACGAGTTAGCCAATTCTGTCGTTGCACATCTCGATGAAATTGGAGGTTTCGGTGCGTAAGTCGAGAGTTGTGAGAGATATTGTGGGATTTCAGCGGTCTGTCGGGTTTTTGATCGTGGAAGGGAAGCTCTGGTATTGCTTTCACAACAACCCCAGGGATGCGCTAGCTGAGCTTGTGCTTTGGCACCGACGGGAGCTTATTAAATCCTGTCCCAGGTAGAATTGCCCATGAAATTCGTGAACGGGTCGTCGGCTTCGATTTCTGGAGGAATTCGCGACAACGGGCAAGGGCGCATACTATGATTCTCATCATGGGAGAGGGGCAGCGCGGGGTAGCACTCTTCTCTGCAGAAAAACTCACCCTTGATGGTCTCGTGGGTAATCTCGGAAGACATTGTGAGAGACGTTGACACGAAGCGTGAAGAGGTGAGAGAAAGAGGACGAGTCAGAGTTCGAGTTCGAGTTGGGGGAACAAGCGACGATCTGAGAGCCAAATGTGAGAAAAAAGGTGGGAAGCTTCTCTTTTTAAGAGGTTCGCATCGTGGCTGGCACAGCTGCGTGTACCTGTAACTGTACCTTAATAGTGGAGATGCGGGTAAAATTTTCGACGCCCACCGCCCGAGCTGCGCAGAAACTGGCGATAGCACCGTCATATTTGGGCATCGACGGACCAAGTCCCCCAAGCTTTGACCCCAGGAACCCAGACGATAATTAGGCGGCGATGGGACCGTACGTACGATGGATGGCAATGGCGGATGTAGCAGCTGTGCAATGTTGGACAAGTCTGCGCAGGAAAGGGTGTACTCGGTTACTTACAAGACTTGGCTCCAGGGCCATGATGACATCTATGGCACCACTAGGCCAAGGGCTAATAAAAGTAACCGTTTGTTACCTAGGCACTGCCATGTCTGGCTTAAAAAATCAGACGTCACTGGGAGAAGGAAGAAGTAGAACGTGGGGTGGTCTTCTGGCGGCTCTCTCCAGATATTTCCCTCTGTGGTAATCCAGCGTCACAGCCTTGGCCGTTAGGTATCACCAAGAGGATGTCGGGTGTCATGACAAACACTTCGGTCCAAGACAACGGCCTGCAGTGATACTTTGGCATTCTTTCCACCCAGCAGCGGGTCCCTGTCTACCTAGTCTGGATCTTCTGGTGCTGCTCCCAAACCCATAAGCTGAACCAACCAGTACCTCTCCAATTGGGCAGCGACCTCAATTAGATGTTCACCTGACCCATTCCCAGCCGGCAAAGTACCTACGGTATGCTCCTGCTGAGCTGAGTACCTGCGTTATGTGCTGCATCTTTCCTGCAATAAAGTCCGTGGGACATTCGGTTGTGTTCCCCAAAGCCCTTGACCCCAGAAGCTCTTCATCCAAGTTTCACGATGACGAGTTTCTTCTGCGCTTTTGCTTCCGGTAGTACAATTCCATGGCTTCATGCTCTGTTCCTTCGCCTGCATTGGGCCATAGATGCCCCGACATTGGCGGCTGTGAGTTCATCGCCTCATCATCCGTCAGACATATCATGTTAGGACGTGGGGGTTCCAGCTTCGGGGTGATGAAGACCATGCTGGCTCTATAAAGTCCACGCTTCCGGTTCTCGTCGAGATGGCCGAGCAACTCCTGTGGTGTGTCTCCTTAGGCACCTCCTCTTACCATCCCTCAATATCGTCACTAGTTTTAAAAACGACGTGTCAATCATCATGGTTCTGCTGTTGAGCTATCTTGCACTCTCAAACGCTCCTTGGCAATTCTTCATTCAGGAGTACCCACCACGCCTGGGCCCAAGTCTACTTAACACATCCGGCTGCACTCCGCCGAGTCCGGAGTGGAAAAAGCAACATGCACCGCCTTGATATTACCTCGCACCAGCCAGGGGGCCTTTTGGAAATGTTGATTTGCAGAATGAAACGTTGATCAGGATCGTCAACGATCACGGCAATCGTAGGTTCTTCCCTGTATACTATCAAACAGTCAGCCAATTAGAATTAGCCAGGTTTTTTGTTTCAATAGTTACCCGTGACAGCCGGGTTCCCCGGAGAGTCGTGTCAAGGCAGTAAGGTAGTCAGTGATAGATGGAGCCCTAGGAAGACACAATCGCCGTCGTGATTGAGCAATGAGTTCATTTCCATGTGTCTTCGATGGCTTGACTGCGCCCCTAGTTCGGCCAACTGCAACTTGAAACACCCAGTACAGGGTCCAAGCGGACTTCCCTGTTCCTCCAACGGTACGTAGGATTCTTGCGCTTAACAGGCAAGGATATCCTCTCTTCGGGAACACTAGCATTCGCTTCCGGCATAAGGTCAAAGGCAGCAAATGCTCTGTGTTGCGTACAGTACATTTGGTGATCAGCTACAAGCACGTGTATATACATCGGAGGCGCTACGGAGTAGAACAGTCCGATTCCCAATCCCGCGTGCTCCAGTATGAAAGCCCAAATCCGACCTACGTCGTCAACACCTTGAAGGAACCGGATATGACGACCCAAGAGGAAAGGCGAGCGATGTCGGCGTGGATGTAGATAACATCGGTTGTTTCCTCCACCATATATCTGTAGTTCCTCCAGAGATTGGTTCCTCAACAACAACAAACCCAAAGCCCCTGATCCTCATCAATGGCTTCCTCCGACGATTCTCCATCCGTGAGGCTGGAATTATCGCAGAGCTACAGAATAGTCTACCATAGTCTTATTGGAGAATGGAATAGCATCGATGATTTCTTTCGCCTGTATTAGCATCCGCATCAGCTGGTGAGTCGCAATGCATGACTAGGCGCCTTGTTTCGTCTCCGCCGAAGAAGAAACGAAGAGGAAAAGGGAAAAGGAAGGAAAAAGAGCCCACCTTCAAGTTAATATGTCCTCAGTTGCATCTGTGACCATACTTTTTACGGTCTCCTTAGCGTATGCCCCTCCTGGGCTGAAATCCCGCTGATTGGCTTGGCTCCAGCTTCCGCAGCTGGGTTATTCCCTATGCCATTTCCGAGCTTTCCATTGGTTGTTAGGCGATGAAACCTGGCTCCAGCGCCGGCCCAAGACCATGGGCACGAGATGACACTACGGAGTGATGGCCTGAGCCCACTCATGACTGAGCTATTTCGCCTAACCGTGGTGTAGCAACGGTCAACCACAGTTTGACGCCGTTTCCGAGTCTCCATGTTTTAGCGCATTCTCCTTGAGTTGTTGGTGTCAAGTTGGGCCTGTGTGCTTGGGTGCAATTGAGTGAGATGTCGATTCATTACCTTGCCGCTCCGTACGTAGGCGCAGGACTGAACACCGTCTACACCCAGTTGTCAAGCCACAGTTTCAGGATGGGAATTGCTTCTTGCGGAACTTGGCTCTGCCACTCGTAAACACATACGTACTACATACGCGGGTGCCTGTGAGCTAAGGCGCCTCGTTGATGTGTTGCTAGGAACAGACAGTTCCTGCGGATGTTCTTTACGTCTTCCCCTGGCCCTCAACGGAGATTGGTGGGGCGCAGTCAAGAACCTGAACGTCGCGTCGGGAACGTCTGCAAGCTGAGCCGGGGTTGAGCCAGGTTCGTGGGAGATCCATACTACTAGGTACGTAGCAGTATACGCACATACAGCGGGATCATACCTACCTGTTTGAAGCCACCTCAATGGCGATCGTATGTACTAGAACGGCGATGCCCATCCTAGCCTCTGGCTGTGAGATGAGTGCCGATGTTGGCTCTCCCCTCTCCCCTCAAAATCCAGTCCTGGGCCGTGGCACGCGTAGGTAGACGTCTCTCAGGAGTCAGGAGCCAGAAGCTATCGAGAAGCCTCGTTGATTTCCACATCGAGGTCAGAAAGAGACGATCCCGCCAGCTCGTTTCCCCTTGTGCAGTAGCGCAGGCCCTGGCTGGCGTCGCGCTCGCTAGTGCAGGCAACGGATGTGGGTTAGCAATGAATCTTTTGCAGAGAGAACCAGGGTTTGGCTTCTGATTTCTTTTTATTAACCTACCATTGCGGCAACCACCAGAGAGAACTTTAAATGATAAAGTGTCTAGAGTGTATCAAAGGCATAAGAGTGCACAAAAAGTGCACAAAAAAGTGCACAAGCTTCTGGTTCCCGGCGACGGTATTCGGTCCTCTGCCATTGGCTCTCTCAGGGGCAAGATGCAACGCAACATAACAAAGCCGCTATGGGGGGAGATTGAGAATTGAACACTACGAGAAACATGGAAGAGAATGGGGGGAGACAGGTGGAATAACAATAAATGCATCAGACTGCGCCAATTCTGATAGACTGGTGACGCTGACTGACGGCGATTCCAGCTTTGAGTAAATGGCGGGTGTTACACATCAGGTTTGAGTGCTTTGGACAGCTTGAACCCACCAACATGACTTGGACCACATGCATGCGTGGCAGCACGGGCAGAACGACGCTATCAGCGATACCATTTGCCGAAGATGGCAGCGGCAGTGGCAATGGCGAGCCTCACCCAACACCCACTCACACCTCGTAAAGGATGGATTCTTGAGGCACTGCATCAGCTGTTGGTTCGTGGGGAACGTTCCTAGCATCGCCGGTTTGTGGCTCTGGAGCAAGGTTAGAAGAGAGGAGTCACTTTGCTCCCTGAGTTAGGCCCATCGCTCACCCCTCCAGGGTTGTATCGTGGCGGAGAGCGAAAACTATGGGTGGTACGTATTCGGGAGAACATCCAGTGTATCAACTGGAAGGATCAGTTTGGGTGTCGTGTTTTAAGGGGCCTTAGGGGCAGGGGAGGCCACGTTCCGTGATTGTTCCTGCTGTTGAAGACGATCTCGGGCACCTGGTGTGGTTCTCAGTGGAGTAGGTAGAGACTGGTATTTCTTCCATCCAAACTCTATTATGCGGTACTTTGCAGATACTTTATGGTCTGTCGCGGAACGACGGGACCCATCAAAATCCGGCTAGCGCCCCACATTTCAGCGCCCCCTGGGCCCTTGGTGCTCATCCCACCGTCTCCAGGTGCCATGCCCCGCCGTCGACTCCACTCTCACGTCGACGCCGACGCCAAACGCCGCTGGCCCTGCGACCCTGCTCTGATCTGATGCGGAAAGAACAGAGATAGGAGCATGTACGTTTGCCTAAGATTGCATCAGAGGATCCGATGCTAAATAAAATACAAGGGCTCTGCTAGCTTTCCCAAAGTCTCATCATAAAATATTGGATCCTGGCCTCCAGCTACCTAGGTAAGCTCGGGCATTAATAAAGGTCCCGTCTCTTTTCCCTTGGCTCTAGACTCTTAGACTACCCGTCTCCGTCTCCGTCCCCTTCCCTGTCTCGTCGTCTCCTCTCGTGTTAAGTTTAGGTTTTGCTTGTCCTCCACTGGAATCGGTAATTGGTTCCTTTTGGCGTCATCATTCCGCTTTCGCCAGTACCAAGACATCTTCGTTCGCATCCAGTCTGAACCGAACACTCTTCGAACCCTCCACTCGAAGCGCCGTGCCTCGCCTTTTCACACGACATCATCTACTGTCGCTGGCCTCGACCGTCGACAACGCTCCAACTTCGCTGAAACCTTTACTTCAGGCGTCTCGCCAATCTCGATACTGTTGCTGCCCTCCAAGGTCCTTGCTGCTTCAAAGCCAGTTTCTCCGATCCTCCAGCACGCAACGACCGAATCCGAAGTCTCCTCATACCTAACCCCCACGGCACCGTCTTCTCCTAAACCTTGCGGCTGACCTTGCACCGCTGGTCGCACAGGCCGAAATCGCCCATCATGTGCTTCGGCAGCCGAGACAAGGGCGATCGTGGAGTCGCTCGCTCCCGCGACATTGATCGCCAGATTCGTCAGGATGAGAAGCGACTGTCTAAAGAGGTGAAGCTTCTCTTGCTAGGTAGGATTCGACAACTCGCATTTGGTACACACAAGATTGACATGCCATGCGCGCTCAACAGGAGCTGGAGAGTCGGGAAAATCAACAGTCCTCAAACAGATGAAGCTCATTTACTCCCAGGGCTTCAGCAAGAATGAGAAGCTCGAGTGGAAACCCGTCATTTTCAGCAACATTATTCAGTCCTTCAAAGTCATTTCAGAGGCAATGCATGAGCATGATATTCCCTATGAAGTCCCTGATAACGAGGCAAGCCATTCTCTTTTCTATCTCCGCCAGTTGCGGCGTCACCTACGCGTTCGGCTGGGCTGCGTCTTGGAAGGCAGCCGTGTGAGACATCCTAGGGTTGACTAACCGGCGCTGCAGAAACACATGGCCCACGTCCTCGTCGAGCATGAGATTAGCCCCCATGAGCGAATGCCCGTTGACTACCTTGATCCCGTTAAGGCGCTATGGGCCGACAGTGGTGTTCGAGCTGCCATCGAGAAAGGCAACGAGTATGCCCTGCACGACAACCTCGATTAGTATGTGCCCCTGCGTGTGACCGGCTCCCCGGGAAGATGCGCTAACTTCACCTCAGCTTCATCGAGGAAATCGACAGGCTCTGGGCAGAGGACTACGTTCCCAACGATCAAGATCTTCTCCGATCTCGACTGCGGACTACGGGTATCACGGAGACCATTTTCGATCTCGGCCAGTTGACCTACCGAATGTTTGATGTTGGTGGCCAGCGATCAGAACGAAAGAAGTGGATCCACTGTTTCGAGAACGTCAACTGCCTGCTGTTCCTCGTCGCTATCAGCGGTTACGACCAATGTCTGGTTGAGGACAAGGATGGGGTCAGTATCTGATGATGCCCACTATCACGAGCGCGCTATACTGACCAAGACGCGTAGAACCAAATGAACGAGGCGCTCATGCTCTGGGAATCAATCGCCAACTCCCACTGGTTCACCAAGTCAGCGCTCATCCTGTTCCTGAACAAGATGGACCTGTTCAAGGAGAAGCTTCCCAAGAGCCCCATCGCCAACCACGGCTTTACCGATTACCACGGCCCCAAGGACGACTATAAGGCCGCCAGCAAGTATTTCTTGGACAAATTCAAGGCGTTGAACCGAAATACCGAGAAGGAGATCTATGGCCACTTCACCAATGCCACCGATACGAACTTGCTCAAGATCACGATGGCCTCTGTTCAGGACATGATCATTCAGCGAAACCTGAAGCAGCTCATACTGTAAGGCCCCTTCAGGTCTTAGATCGCACATTTATATGCTCAGACATCCGGCACCGCCTTTAAGTTACCAATGAGCCCACCGATGTCGGCAGACCGCCGAGACGACGATACCCCGACAACACTTCCACTTCATCCCTTCTTATCGTCCTATTTCAATCTGGGTGCCGCTGGTTTGAGACCACTGGGACTACCTGACATGAACGAGATCCGACCTGTCTTTCTCTTGGATTGTGCGTTTCTCTGGCGCTGCATTTTCTGCGCAGGCCAGCCGAGTAACGCGATATATACGCATGCGTTCTATATACCCTTCTACCACCCATATAGCGGAGTCGCATAATGCCCCCATGGATGCAATTTCGGGGAGGCTGTTGTCACAGGCGGCACTGGGATCATCTCGGGAAGAGCCATCCGGACTGCAGTGCAAGGTGATTAATTGGAAAGGAGTCATGACTCGCGGAGGTCATGAGACAAATAAAAAAGAGGTGGAGATGCAACCGGACGCAGCGGCTGACTGATTCTTTTTTAATGTGTTTATTGCATGATACCTGAGGGCGTACCCTTTTCTCTGTTCATTCGATTGCTCTCTTTGGGCTGAAAGCAGCGGCGGCTAGTCATGATTCATCTTGGTGCACATTTTGCGGCGTACGGCAAAAAGAGATTATCTAGATAGAGGAACACAATGTGTACGAAGCTCAGACATGCCCTGGGAACAAATCATGTCATGCTTTAATGAGAGGATCTGTGCTCAACTCGCACTCCCGCCTTGGCTCTGCGGGTGTGGCTGATGCGCTCTGGGCTATATACAATCCAACCCTAGGTATATTATTCATTAGCGGGTACATGGGCGCTGTCATTTACACTATTCAGGCTTCGCGAATATTACCAAGCTCAAGAACCTTGAAAACAACATAGCAAAATGCTTCCAATAACGCACTATACACCCCCAAAGGTAACAGAGGGCTTCAGGCTTGAGGTAAAGCATATTAAAAATGTAAAGTGGCAGGTTTTCTTTACCTTTAACTGTTGTTTATAATTAAATCGCAGATGGTGTGTAACTTGCGTGTTTGGCGGGAACAAGGCGCGGGTTTAGAGTTGTTAGTTAGGTCACGACCGTTGAATAATACAGGGATCGTATTTTAACAACCACGAGCGTGTTCTGGTGTAGGGAGCTCGACGGCGGCCACATGGCTGCTCGGACCGCATGTCATGGGGCCCTGTGCTCTTGGATACAGGGGCGGGTCTTTGTTGTTGTTGTTGTTGTTGTTGTTGGCATCTCGGTTATTTTTGCTCGGTTGCCGGGGATCGGTTAGAGATAGATGAGAAGGATCCAGTAATGCTGCTATTTTAGCGAGAAGATGATGTGATATCTGAAGGTGAGGGAAAAGAGTGATTAAGTCTTGGGTAAATATCGTAGTAGAGCTTCAGAATAGGCCTTGATACTGAAATAGTTGACTTAGAAGCAGTCAGGGTGCGCCATTGACGGCGAGCAAGCTTTGGCAACGCTCCGGGATGAAGCTGCTGGCATATTCGTAGAGACCATCGGGCAAGCTGATTACTTGTATCGAGTTCAATGTTAACGGTGATCAATGGGCCTTGGCATCGTTGGCAGCTGAAGTATGCTTTTTGAGAGCCCTTGATAAATAAATAAAAGGCCAAGAGCATGGCCTGCATCCATCTAATGTTAACAACATCCATCCACGTTTATCTCAGTGATTGTTGATAGCCATCACTACTATCAGTTATGCATTGGATAACCACACAACAGAATGTATGTTGTATTCTTCTTTGACTCCATAATCGCGAAGGGTCGAGCATCCCACTCTGTAGGGAGTTAAGGTTAAGGGAGGGAGTGTAGCCTGACGGACAAAGTGGGACTGCTTGCAGTAATCGATGCTCTTTGATTCGCTGGAAGAGTCTGCTTCGCACGTTGGCCTCTCAAGGTTGCAGAAATCGAAGCTGAATCAAGACGAAAGGAAATAAATTGTAGATAACGACAAAACGGAAAGTGATGTGTAGCTAGGACGACTCAGGCATGGAGAGTTTGTTCTTGCCTGAGGTAGTTGTGAACTTCTACGTGATGATTGTTTGCCACTTCGGCAGGCAGTATAAATATTTCCCCCGCTTGCTTCTCACCTTGAGAACGTCACTTCCACTTCCCTCACTCACACAGCTCTTAAAAACACCGCATACGGCCAGGGACCAGAAGAAGATTCACCAAGACTAATTGTAAACCCGGCTGTAAGACTTTTCCAGATGTGATGAAGCTGCTTCCAAGAGTGTACTAATACTCATGTCAGCTATCTTTAGTGTCCGATCTTTTTCACTCAGAGGCTCACAACCCCATCTCAACGCTACTCGCACGCATCCATTGGCGCACGTACATGTTCCGGCGCTTCATGACCATGGCCGAATCAGCATCCAAGCGAATCAAGACCTCGGAGGGCCCTTTCATCGGCACCCACAGCGGGCACTTCCACGCCGATGAGGCTCTCGCCGTCCACATGCTCCGCCGTCTCCCCGCCTACCGCGACGCCGGCCTCGTCCGCACCCGCGACCCGGCTGTCCTGGCTACCTGCCACACCGTCGTCGATGTCGGCGGTGAGTATGATGCCGAGAAACGCCGCTTCGATCATCACCAGCGCGGCTTCGCGACCACCTTCCCCGGCCGCCCCACGAAGCTCTCCAGCGCCGGCCTCGTCTTCATGCACTTTGGGCGTGCCATCGTCGCCGAGCGCCTTGGTCAGCCTGAGGATGCGCCCGATGTCGACCTCCTTTATAACAAGCTGTACGAGAACTTTGTCGAGGCGCTTGACGCCCACGACAATGGCATCTCTGTTTACGACCCCGCGGGTATCACCGCCGCTGGCCTCGAGAAGCGCTTCAGCGAGGGCGCCTTCAGCCTCGGTGCCCTTGTGGGCCGCCTGAACCCGCACTGGAACGACCCTGTGCCTTCTGACCCTGCCGAGGCCCAGGCCGCCGAGGACGCCAAATTCAACCAGGCGAGCCACCGCATCGGCGAGGAGTTCGATCGCGACCTCGACAACTACGCCGCGTCCTGGCTGCCCGCCCGTACCATTGTCCAAGAGGCCTTTTCTAAGCGCTCGCAGTACGACGAGCAGGGCCGCGTCCTCGTTCTCGAGGGACAGTCTGTGCCGTGGAAGGATCACCTGTACACCCTCGAGGATGGCATCCCGTCGGTGCTCTACGTGCTGTATGCAGAGAAGCCTGAGCCCGGCGCCAAGTGGCGCATACAGTGCGTGCCTGAGAGCAAGGACTCCTTTGTTAGCCGGAAACCACTGCCGGAGGCTTGGAGAGGCTTCCGTGACCAAGAGTTGGACGGCATCAGTGACATTCCTGACTGCGTGTTTGTCCATGCCGCAGGCTTTATTGGTGGCAATAAGACATTCCAGGGTGCTAAGCAGATGGCTCTCAAGGCCCTGGAAGCATGAGCCAAGAGTCTAAGCAATTTGGAGTTTTTTCCGTCGATAACCATGGACCGGTACCGGGAGTCTAGGGAAACTAAAAATGAAAAAAAAGGGATAGAAAGGGTGCTTCAGGAAACGAAGCGGGTAGCTAAACGACCAAATGAACATGATAATTCAACGTGGAGAGGCGACGAATCTGTCGACTCCCGCTAGAAAGCAACCTCTCTGAGATTCCGGGTCGAAACAAGTTCCCTTCGTGCGTGCGAACCAGATTGTTTGTTTGCCAATTCCCAAACGCCAACTGTGTGATCTTCGTAAGTCATCAAACCCGAATTCGCAAACCACACAAGCCCACCAGACTTCGTACAAAGATTCCCTTGCCCATGTTTCGCACAAGATGAAAACTCTCCTATGGTTATTGTTGCTGCGCAAATTTCGTTGAGCACGCACAGTCTATCGTCGGATCGGGATGCCCTCGCCGCCGGCAGCAACGGGCTCAGGGGCAGCGGAGGCGGCGTCCTTGGCCTTGTCGGTGTCGGCTTCATCAGCTTGACTCTCGGCGCTGGTCTCGCTCTTGAGGAAGCTGCTCTCCTTGATGGGGCTGCCGGCCTGAATGCCGGGGATAGAGCCATGGTGGGCATGCTTGGGGACGTTGCTGGAGCCGTTCACGGGGGAAGAGAGGTGGGGGATATTCTCGGGGACGGGGTGCTGAGAACCGACGGCACCAGCGTCAACGCCGTCGCCCTTTCCGGCCTTGGACATGGCATAGTCGCCCGAGTCGAAGTACTTGCGGTCCTTGAGGTGCTTGGCGAAGTGGTCGGAGCGGGAGGGCAGCTTGCCGTAAAGGCGGAAGAGACGCTGCTCCTCGGGGGAGAGCGACTATAATGCGGGAGCACGACATTAGTATGGGACTGAACAGGTTCCGGAAAGGTGAGGATAGAGGGGTTCGACGAGGGGTGATATGGGCGAGGAGGAGACGGGTCCGCGGGTATTGAGCGCATCGAGTCACGATCGGGAGGGGTCGAGTAGTCTGAGGTGGTTTCCCAAAGGCAGCTTACCTTGACGTCGATCTTGTTCTTCTGGTGAGGGTTCATAGCTAAAGACACGTCGTCGGGTTATACGCTCGAGCAGGAATCACGAACGACGCGCGTGAGTAAAGGTGAAAAGATTCCGTTGCGAGATCGTTCGTATGATCAAGCGTCGTTTTAGACGGATGAAGGAAGTTGGCTCGCCTCGAGACTGGGGGGATTTGTTGGAGGAGCCAGAGGAGGGTCTCAGGTCGTGTTAGGGGATCGTGCCTGATTGGGCTGAAGGGCGGATGATGTAGCCGAATGGATGGAACGCGGGTAAGGTGCCTTGGTGGGGTAGGTAGGCTTGCAGTTAGCGGGTTGGATCGCTGTGCCGAGGCAGATGAAGTCACTGCTTGCGAAGCCTGTACATAACAGGGTCCTTGGAGCAGGACAGCGGGCAAAGAACTTGGGTTACGGGCGTTCCTAGTCTTTTATCTATCGGGGAGATGAATAGCTAACCCCAGGGACCACTTCTTATTAATGTCTACGCATGATCATGTTCTCCCTCAGAGCGAGAGTTCCTTTTGTCTCCATCTGTTTTGCCTTTTCCTTACCACGTACGCTCTTGTGCTTCATGCAAATCACATCCCAGTTTCGTCCTTCAGTAAGGCAACGTCACTCACCAAACGACCCATATCAGCCGCTGATATGATACGACGTATGTGGGCTGCGTTGTCGAATAATAAACTCATTCATGCTATCCCACGCGACACAGTATCACCAGCCTAGCAGCAACAACACAACGCGCGGTACAGATTATTCCTGCATGAAGTATGCAAGTTACTCTACCCCTCCTAGGTCGCTGGGTGCCTCTCTCAGGTCTCGTGGTGACCTGTGCTCCCTGGACCCTGTCGTAAGTCCTGACGTACTGTCGTTCCGTGCCCCGTCCCACGGCCATGGCAGCAGGACGCCGAAGAGACGGGGGCCCTACCAGCTCGAATGGGCCGATAATTGAATTGGCAGGATGAGTCATTGGGTCCCAGCCAGCACGGATGGGAGGGCAACAAAAGTCCACAGCGTCATGAAGATCGTCAGGGCGCCTTGCTCATTCACAACATACCTCAGTACAGTATCAGTAGGCCTGCGGCCGTATCCGGCTCGCCTCGCCCGCGTGAGCAATCATCAAGGCCGGGGTCCCTCCGGAAG
The DNA here is from genome assembly GCA_014824385.1 of Fusarium cyanostomum. NCBI lineage: Eukaryota > Fungi > Ascomycota > Sordariomycetes > Hypocreales > Nectriaceae > Fusarium > Fusarium cyanostomum. The sequence continues at coordinate 30,742 of JABCKW010000189.1, read as the reverse complement.
TCAAGGGGGGGCCCACATTTGGGTAGCCGGCCCCAGAAGACGGCATTGTTGGGACACGCAGTCCGGCATGAGCTTCTTCCCGGGAGCACGGTAGAGACTACGTATGTACGCATTGGCACGAGCAGTGACGTTGTAGGCGAGAGTGTCTAGAGAGTGTCTTAACTCTTAACACGTCGGGCCTTTGACGAGATTGATGAGATTCTGACGTTTGCTGAACACATTGGGTGGTCTCCTTGTGTATGCCTCCGTGTCATGCTTATCTTTATTAACACTGGGATGACAGCGAGCTAGTTCGTGGGATTCCAGGAGAGCTCATGGTTGGCTGACTTGGGTCACCTCAATAAGAACATGAGATGCTGCTATCTCGTAGTGCAGCCTAACGTGGGCGATACTGGCTGCATCTCACTGGGAGAGGAACATCGCAACCAAGATCCCGACCATCCCCCGGCAGTCCATATCCGGGTACTATCGTCCCCATTATCAGCTCTCGTTGGACACGCAATTCGTCTTCTTATTTTGCAGCCATCAGACGACAATGCTGATCCCTCGAGCAGGGAGACAACGAGGCATACGGCGCTTCTTAGCTCTGGGTTTTGAAGCTTGGAGGGTTGGAGACTGCTGATCGCCGCCCTCATGACAGAGTTCGCCGCGTGGGCGCACACCAGAACTTCCATGCACCCCGCAAGCGGCGGCTGCGGGCCCGGGGTGCTAATGCAAAGATCGAAGCGAGCATCAGCCCGTCCAGTGCCAGGCGAAGCTACCATCGGTTCGAGGGTGCAAGAGTTGTGGAAGGCTGTGTGCTTGTGGGTGTGACAGAGTTGAAGGTTTGACTTGGCAGCAAAGTCAATTCCAGTCCATCCTTAGATACTATCGGCAGTTCAGCAGCTCGACTACCAGATGTGATTGCTTGTTCGGCAAGAATCGCAAGATACAGTAGTTGTCCATGGTTTCAATTCAGCATGTGCTTAGCAGTATAGCAACTGAATTTTGTCTCCGATGAACCATGAAAATAGCAGTTGCCTCCGCCTCCGAAGCAGAGGCGCTTCGGGCTTCACCAAGCCTTGTGTCAAGAAGCTGGTCAGTACTTGGAATGGCTTTGTGATCGCCTTACCCAAAGTCGTGCTCCGTTTCTCAGTATGGTATTCGCACTTTTACCTTCAAAGTTCATGATTCCCATGATCTTTGCTTGGAATGCATGCTCACGGGACCAACCGGTTGGCAGTGAAGCCACCAACAAGAGCACCTCCTTGATGATGAGCCCTTTCGCCCATCTTTCGCCATGTTTCACTCGAAACTTGGTAGAGAGAACCCCAGTTCATAATGCCATCTCTCTCGAGTCCATCCCAAGTCCCGGAATGTGCGATATGCAACTCGGGCAAGGGCTCTGTGTCCTGCTGAGCCATCACGGCCATCCATCCCATCCTGCAGCATCCCATTCTGCATGGTTACCGCACCTTGTTGGTCGCAGCCAGTCAAGTGCCGCATGATCAGGAATGGGCGGCTCATAGCTTCCCATGATTCTACAGTACGGCGGAGAATGGAGCGAGCGAGCGGCAGCTTGCAACACTCTAGACCGGACTGGGTTTCAGCCAGACGACACTACCGCCTACAGCATGTTTCCGGTATGAGGTTTGGTACGTCCCGGGAAGCGATTTCCCTCCATCCGTCCCTGATCTCTGGGGTGCTGATATTGCGCCTCAAGCGTCGTTGAGTTGCAGACGGCGCCTCGGCCTTTGAATATCGAGGGAGGGTTCCGACCCAATTCTTTCATAAGAACCGACGGGCATAGCTCGGATATGTGCGCGTGTGAACTTCTGGAAGGGCACAAGAGCCGCATTAACTGTAACAACTAGGCAGAAAAGGAAACGGTTCGGTTGTTATCAGGTAGCCTATCAACCAGCACGCTCTAGGGGTTCTCGAAACACGATTGAAGGTGCCGAGTGAAACTAGGTTTCAAGGTCTCCAGTTTACCTCCCCACAGGCAGTTGGTAGTCTGGAGGACTTCGGACCCTGAGATTCATAATCCGGAGCATCTGTCAGGCCCATTACTGCAAGCCCAGCAAAGCGTGAAAATAAATCACCTACACTCCGTATAAAGGACAGGCACCTACTACGCGATAGCCTACATAGTTATAATTATGAGACGGAAATAATACTAATAGGGTAAGTATTGTGTTATATTTTTAGTGATATTTTCTACACCAAGTAGCTCTCTCCTACTTGTATTGATGAGCTTGACTTGATGTGCCCTCATCCTCGTGTATTTCTCGTGCCTATATCGTGCTTTAATGCCCCGTGCAGCGCGGGGTTCCGTGATAGGAGTGTTTTGCGGAGTAGTCTTGCTCTTACGTATTCAGAGATTCCATCAACTCCGCGGCTTATCCAGATTGCTTATTCACGCCGACGATGCTCTCGTAATCAATGGCAGAGGACACCACGCGGAGACCTCTCTGCAGGCCTAGCTACCTACCTAAGTTTGGTAGCATCCGTCTTACCAATCGACCTCTGGGTACGGTATGTGTTCGGGAAGTATCAACCGACAACAAGTCCAATATGAAACGAACTCGAGCGTCCAGTTCCTTCATACCTACATAGGCATATACACTCGGGAACAAGACACCAGAAACAAGGCATTATCGGAATATTTAGGTACCTAGACAACAAGGCCGTGCGGAATTCCCGTACGAGTGCCGTCCCTTTGCAGCTAGCGCCACAGTCTTGAGTACCGCATCGGGTGGGCAGGTGCCGATTGCATCATCCGGGCCAGGCCCGATTCAATACGGATTTCTAAGCACAAAGAATAATCGCCCAGCAACAACCACCGCCGAAAGCCGAAGAGTAAAGTGGTTTGACGATGAAGGATTAGGAAGAGAAACGAAAGAGACGATAAGCCCTCCAAGAATTGTCCCACTGAAGGGTCCACAGGCAACACCACCACCGCAATCGCTCGGCGCTTCTTTCTTAGCACCCCACGGCTTGACCTGTGAAGAGCCGCTGGTCATTAAGCTTTTCCCTCTTTTTACATCTTGCTCCCCATTTTCATTGTCTCTTGTCTCTCCCTCTGGCGCCTGTTTCCCCTAAAAGAGGACCACAGATCTACAGTCCGGCTGGCTTTCCTCCCACTATATTCACGTGCAAAGCCTCCGTGACGCCTCCGGGTCGTCGCTCGCCAACCAACTTCTACCCGCGCGACGAGGCGATATCGGACAATAAAAAGACGAAAACGCAGACTTAGCCGGGAATTTACCTCCTCTTTCGCATTGAGTTCCGAATTAAGAGGTTCTCTACCCGGATAAGAATCGCGGGACGTCGACGGCTTCTCCCTCCGCCCAGGGCATCTATTCCGCGGGATTTCGCCGGTCTCGCCCGCATCAACAAGCATACACTTGAGCGTCGACTATCACAGCATCCGCAGGCCAAGGTCGTTTTTTTTTTACTCCTTTGTCGAATCCTGCTCTGTCTAATCAGCTTGAATTTCTCACGCGTGCATTCCTGCCATTTCGTTTGCTGTTTATCGCTGGGTTTCGTCATTTGGTCCATCTTCCCGAATCCCGAGTAGACGCCTTGCTTGAACCAAGACTGAGTCGGCGTCTCTGAGCCACCAACCACTCTAGACGCCAACTTCTATACCCGAAAATTCCATCCTCGTCCACATTCAGTCACTTTCCACCTCAACGCTTTTACAATGGGTCTCTTGTAAGTCACCCTCTCGCATAAACATACAAGTAACCTTAAGGGTGGTGTACTTGTGAGCAATGATGAGCTAATACAATCTTAGAGCCCTGGGGACTGCCCTCGATTGGCCTGATGCTAAAAAGCGCGCTCCTCAAGTTCGAGAATGGGGTATCAGGGTGAGCCTCCCATCCCTCGTCTCACCCTCCCTCCTCCGACTGCCTGTGCCCTCGACATGACAACAGCAGGCCGGTGGAGCCAATCGTGACAGGGTATTCGGATATAGAGTGCTGACATCTGCGGCCGCAAAGCAACTCCTTGAGATCTGGAATAAGGCAAAGGGCAAGGAGCGAGATGCCTTGCTATGGGGTGATGAGGTCAGCCAATTGCCGGTAGACGCCAATCCTTAGAACTAACATTGCCCACTAGGTCGAGTATCTGGTCGTGGTATACTCACAAGACGATCAAAAAGTCCTGCTATCCCTGCGACAAGCTCAGATTCTTGAGGCATTGGCCGCCGACAAGGAGCTAAAAAAGGAGGGCGGATGCGTTCCGGATCTTCAAGATGTGGACCGGGCCGAGCAGGCCGAGAGCAAGAAAAAGTAGCTGACCGAGTTCATATACTTCTCACCCTTAGGTTCGTTCTTACTGACAATTGCCCAGGACGAGGACCATCCCCGTGTTCCACCCTGAATTTGGACGCTTCATGCTTGAGGCCACTCCAGGCAAGCCATGGGGTATCGGCTTTAAGGAGCTGCTCGACGTGGAGCCTGACATGAAACTGCGGAGGAAGATTGCCAAAGAGCACATGCTGTCCACCGAGTACCCCATCACGCTGACGACCTTCCCTCAAATTGGTGTCCCGGGACAGTTCACGGATCCCTACTACCCACCGTCCGGTCCTCGCCTGCGGTCTCAGTTTGTTCCGGATGAGATCGCCAACCCTCACATCAGATTCCCGACTCTAGCGGCGAACATTCGCTCTCGCCGCGGCCGCAAGGTTCAAGTCAACGTTCCTGTATTCCACGACAAGAACACCCCGACCCCGTGGAAGGATCCCACCGTCAACTTTGACATGCACAACTGGCCGGAAGATGACGATGTACGCAATGGAGCCGCTCCTAACGACTTCATCCACATGGATGCCATGGCCTTTGGAATGGGTAGCTGCTGTCTTCAGATCACTTTCCAGGCCAAGAACATCACCGAGGGAAGACAGCTCTACGATCAGCTGAGCCCCTTGGGCCCTATCATGCTCGCTTTGACTGCCGCTACACCCGTGTATAAAGGGTTTCTCGCCAACACAGACGTGCGGTGGAACCAGATCAGCCGCTCTGTTGACTGCAGAACACCCGAAGAACTAGGAGAAAAGGTACGTAGGCCGCTCTACACTCGTAGATGCAGGACTGCTCTCACACTGCCATAGCCACTGAAGGATGGTGCTCGAAGGATACCCAAGTCGCGATATGCGTCCAACTCCACATACATTTCCACAGATCCACGATTGAGGAATGAGTATCTCGATCCTGACCTTGTGCTTGACCCAGCTATCAAGCAACAACTCCTAGAGGGTGGAATGGATGATCGGCTTGCCACTCACTTCGCGCATCTCTTTATCCGAGACCCAATTGTTGTGTTTGAGGAGGATCTTCAGGAGCTCGATCTCAACAAGACAGACCACTTTGAGAACATCCAGTCAACCAACTGGCAGCACATGCGCTTCAAGCCCCCGCCCGCCGACAACAGCATCGGCTGGCGAGTCGAGTTCCGTTCCATGGAGATCCAGATCACAGATTTTGAGAATGCTGCGTTCTCTGTCTTCATGGTCCTCGTCACGCGTGCGATCCTGTCGTTCGATCTCAACTTTTACATCCCCATCAAGAAGGTTGACGAAAACATGGAGCGTGCCCACGCGGTAGACGCCGTCCTAAAGGAGAAGTTTTACTTCCGGCGAAATCCCTTCCCTAGTCGACCTTCACGAGCCAACACCACGTTTGGTGACGACAGCCGACCGGGATCAGCACATCCCAGCCGACCAGCATCCCCCGGAGGTCCCGTGGAGCACGAGTATGAGGAGATGACAGTGAACGACATCATCAATGGATCAGATTCGGGCGACTTTCCCGGCCTAATTCCTATTGTCGAGAGCTACCTTGATAGCGTCAACGTAGATGTCAAGACCCGATGCCAGCTCTCCACGTACCTCGACCTGATCGCCAAGAGAGCACGAGGAGACCTCGATACAACAGCGCGATGGATTCGCAACTTTGTGGATGTGCACCCCAAGTACAAGCACGACAGTGTCGTGGATGATGAGATCAACTATGACCTCATTGGCGCCGTCATCGCCATCGGTGAGAGGGAGAGTGCCGACCGCGGGTTTGCGGGTCTCGGCATCCACGGACTGGAGCGTTTGCTGAACGGCTTCCGAGGAGGCTGCGGCGTGGGAAGCAAAGCACCCAACGGCACAAGCGAAGAAGCGAATGAAGGGTATCAGACGGAGACAGAGGCTGAGAACGGCTCGCTCAAGCGTAAGAGCGAGTGGATTGACGGGAACGAGGGGGCGACATGATGAACGAGAAGATACGTATATGGGACGGAGTTTTTGGTCCCAGGTTGCAACAATCTAGAAAGGAGGCGCAAACCAACGAGCGGTTGGGATGTTGAAGAGGTCGGCCACCTTGAGCCACGTATGGCCGTCGTTGAAGACTGCCGGGTTGGATGGAACTGGATAATAACCGGGTTACACAAGAAGATACACGCACAGGGTCATCAGGGTGATGTCTATCACGTTCCCTGAGTCTGCCTCGCCCAAAGTCTGTCAAAATAAAGTCAAAGCGACATGACATGCCGCTGCCAAGCGTCTTTGGTCCATTTATGGATTGCAACACCTTTCCCAATGTGTTTCTTGGTGGAAAGCATGTCTCCTTCACCGCGAGGACCCTGCCGATCTTGAACTCGGTCCGCTTGACATGAGAGATCAGGTTTGAATTTCATGTGATCTCTCTGGCCGTCGGATCTCTCCCATCTGGGACCAGAATAGCTTCAACACCTCCCTGCAGCTACAGAAGATGCCACAGTTCCATATCCTCTAGGGAATGCGGTGCCGTGCAGTGCGCACCTTCTCGACGGCAAAAAAGCCATGTTTTGGTGGACATTGCCAAAGTTCAATCCAAGTTATGGTAGTTCAGGAGACACAAACTCTCGCGCTCTGTGTTGGAATGTCTCGAAAACTAACTAGCCCATATGAAACAGTGGCAGAATGCCAAGTCTCATTAACTTCCATCATGGCAAAGTCAGAATCAACGGCTTTCGCACGCCCCCGCGGACCCGGCGACCGGATCCCCGAGACCTCAGCTGCTGCCCCTCAGGACAGGGTGTCGACCGCACGGCGCACCGACGGCCTGGAGACTGAAGTCTAAAGATGAGATAGATGCAAGCAGGGTCTTTTTCTCTCTCGCGAGAATGGGGTAAATGGTGTACAGCTCAGCTACGCAAGCTCACTGGCCTCCGCCCAGCGCGCTGACCGACGACGAGGAGGCTTGGCCCCCATCTCAAAGCTCCTATGTACAGTACAAGACGTGCCATGGGGGGGGGTTGATGTCTGTTTTTGCTTTTTGGGACTAGCGAGGTGAGGGACAGGAGTAATTGACAGGCTGACTATGATCAGTCGCGCACCGCGATGCAGAAGGGGCGAGCATGATGCATGTCTGTCTCGTTTACGCCTCTTGAGCGCATGCTCTTAAGCTCAGGCACTAGCCGCACTAGTAGGCGGTTGAAGACGCACGGAGAATTTGTGTCCAGTAAGGAGGGGTGGCAATCGAGGTTTAAGACGTGTCTGATAAGGATGGTCAGAAGGAAAGGAAGCGGGCGCATTCTGAGATGTGAGATGCGATTAGATGAGATGCTCGAGCATCGGAGACGGGTATGGGTCTGTTCGGAGCCGGAACTGACGACTCGGAGCTCGAGGCCCGGAACCCGGAGGATCAAGACGGCAGAAGAGGGATCAAGACGGCAGAAGAGGGATCAAGACGGCAGAAGAGGAGTGGCTTCTACATTCGGGCTATTCCGCATTTACTTCTGTGGGTTCAGACGTTGGTGGATGGCTGCCGAATATGATATGATGTCTCGAATCTGAGAGCTGTGAAGGAGTCGGTTCCCTGTCTAGCTCTGCCCTCAACACTTTGAGTTTCCTCAAATGCTCTGTAATATAACAAAGACAGCAAAATGTAACCCTCCATGACCTGCACGAGTTGTCAAAAACTCGGATGTGAGGAAAAGTGATGGATAAGATGGAATTTCTGACAAAGCCCATACTCCTCCCTTCAGCTAATGCAATGCAACTGCAAACCGGCGATTCGCACCAAGACGCCAGTCATGGGCGATAAAACTGGAGGATATAAATAATAAAAAAGGCGCTGGATCGTGGTGGGATTATCAGCGCATGGCTCTAGTTTCGCTTGTCCCTGGAGTGCGGGATCGAGTGGATGCAAATTCCACTCCTTGACCCCCTCCGGACATCGTGGAGAGCGGGCGTATGCGTGTCTAGGATGAAAAGCATGGGAAATGGAGTTTCTTTTCTTTTTCCTGAGAAGCTGCCTCTCTTTTCAAACAGGGTCTGCAGATTAGCCAATTCGGAAAGCTTCCCTTTTACAAAATAGTGTCCCTCAACTGCCGGCACATGCCGTCGGCCATTCCAATCCCAACTCTCCCATTCTTCACCAAATTTCGATTGACTAATCAATCTTGCTCGCCGGAGAAGCTACGTGACGAGTCGGAAACCCCAATCGCCTCTTTACAGTAAGGGCAAGGTCCACCGGCCGCGGCCGCGTGCACAGACTTCACGTTAAGCCCGCCGCGTGTGAGCCACGCTCCGGCCGCTCTGCCCGATCCGGGGAGCCGTGCCGCCGATCGCTTCGGAGGCCGGCCGCTCAGATTAGATGCAGCTGCGGATATCGAGTTCAAGACATTCATTCAACACGGACTGTTGAATATGATCTGATGTGACGAGTCGACGGGCGGGATATCTCGCACACCCGCGGCACATGGATCTCGATGAGAATACTGCATGGACGAGAAGCTGAAGAGTGCTCGGAATGCCTACGCCCCAGACGCGCCGTTGCGATGGCATCGGGCTTAGACCACTCGGGCTCTAGCGTGGCGCCTTAGCAGTGTCTTTGGAGAGACGGCGAGCTGATGGTTCGTGGCCGCTTCTGCTTGAACCAAAAGTGTCAGCCAGGCACAGCGGCGGGATCTTGATGCCGGCATTGTTGGATAACACCCCGTTTTCCGAAGCAACAAGGAATTAACACTGAAGGCAATCATAACAACGGCATCATCACATCATACAGTCAACTCGCTACATATGCAGCGTCGCAACGCAAGGGACACGCTCACGCTCACCTGCAGCTGTTTTATCAACGCTCCCAACCACGAGGTAACCCGTCACATTCCTGCAGAAGGCCCGTCTTGAACCTTGCTTTTTCCCTCTCGTCCCGCTGCCCCTGCTCCTACTCCCGTGCGGGCGGGCTGACGGGCGCTGGCTCCCTTGCATACGGATACCCAGATATCCCATCTGCGTCATGGCGAGGGGGAGGCGAGACCCTCCGCCGGAGAGGCGGATTCCACGTGGTTGTGAGGGCGATTCCCGGCCGGTAGCTCCCTCTTGGAATGGAGGCGGGTGGAGGTGCTTGGCTGAGACAGAAGGATGAAGGTGGTATGGAGTGGCCGCGCGTAGAATGCAGAGAGAGAGAGAGAGGGTGGAAAGAGGTTGGAGGGGTGATGACGATGCTGCTCGAGCTGAGGATGAGTTGAGCGGCGGGCGATGGGAGGGCAGAACTTGGCAACGGGTCAATAATGGAGTGCTTATCAGACACGGCCTTCCTTGTCAGTGGCATTCAGCTGGCATGTCTGAGGCCATCCATGCCGTTCTCGACACCAAACGACTCGTCTCCCCTCACCGACAGCCAACGTTGTGTGGGGGGGAAAAAAAGAAACAAGGTGACGAGCACCCGGGAACGGAGCGAACTATGCGTAGGTCTCACCGAAATGCACAATACACATGGTTGTCATGCCACCTGCCAGAGCCTCACAGCGTCAACTTGGACAAACTCGGTGCAGCATGTAGACCACCCATATTGTGTCCTGTTCTACGGCGCAACACGTCAGGACTCTAGATCCGAAGCAGGAACTCGCCCAAGAGCAACGCGACAGATCAACCAAGCACTGGCAGACACGCGGCACAAGCAGCGAGGGGCCTCGCCCTCTGCCCCCCTCAGTCTCGGTGTCACCGTCGCACGGGATATCACAGTACGCAACCACAAGGCCAGGGAAGATCTTGGAAGACGTGCAGATCGCGTGCTTGCAGCCATGTTTCTGATGAAGTGGCACAGCCAGCGGGGGGACACAACGCATACGAGGTCTCGTACTCCCGCCGAGAGATCAAGGTAACGGCGGTTGTGGACGTCTGTGAGTTGCAGGGGACGCACCATGATCCATCTGCAGCGCTGGGTGGTTCAGGCATCAAGACGCCCCGGGATGACTTCACAATCGCTGCCCATCTGCTGTGCTCCTCCACTTGGGGGCCAATACAGCCCGACGATCGCCTACGCATCCGATCTTGAACCCCACGAACTTGATCGCCAGCGCACATAATTAGCCCAAATAGACTAGTAGCAGCAGTAGTAATCGTGGTAGTGGTAAGGGTGGAAAGTCGATAGACCGGAATCAAGGCATCAAGCAGCTCCCGTCCCTTGTGGTACCAAAACCTCAACTCAACTCACCAAAATGCATGCGCGTTCCCGTGTCCGATGAGCTCAAGCAGGCTACCCGTTCGTTAGATCTCCTGTATCTCCCCCTTCCCCTAGCACCCGCCCGGCTCGTTCTTTATTAGCCTCGCCGCCTCCCGTCGGTCCTCTCCTCCGTGTGACCCTTTCCCGTGTAACCTGTCTCTCTGCCCTCTCTTTTTAGTCATCGCCATCCTCCCGAAGTAACGAGCTGGCAGCCGCATTTCTCGGCCCGGAGTGATTTGTCCTTGATCATACTTCTGTCCTCGATCTTGTCTAGGGTGTACCTGAGCTGAGGCTTGACAGTGAATAGTTCAGGACTTTGTGTTCGACTAGCCTTTCATCAAAGAATGCGCGCTAGGCTAACTGCTTGGCCACCTGCTTCACCGGCCGACCGATTATCGATTATACATCCATGGATACTACCCATGTCAGTTAGCCTTGTAGATGCAGTAGATCTGCGACACGGTATCCGTAGAGATTTACGGGATTTACGGGATTTACGGGATTTAGCCTCTTGGCCTAGAAGGCTATTGATTGACCGCTCATCAGTCGCCAATCTTGGATCGTCTCAATGCCCAGGTGGCAAACAATTTTCCGGTCGGGTCTTTTGGGCTCTTGCTCCCGGTGCTGAATCGCTCCTGAGACAACATGGCACATGGTGAGCACATCGTACATCGTAGTCTACATCGCACATGGAGCATAGAGCAGAGCAGCACACGTACATGCACATGCACATAGCACAGGGTACTCTGGAAACGCCGCGTCTGAATCGCTTTCCGCGGCTTTGACTCCAACCCCGGCTGCTGAGCCCGCTTCTTCACTCGACAACACCAAAGTAAGTCAAGGTAGACAGACATAGAGGGACCTCGTAATTCAGCGTGACACAGCCACCTAATGCTTTCATCTATCTGCCGCTGAGCATCGTTGTTGCTGATTCTCTTGCAAGACCATGCACCACTTCACACTAAAACCACCTTCCTTCCTTTCCCTTCAATCTGCTCTTTGTTGCTGTCACGGCTGGTCGTAAGAACGAACCATGAACCGCCTGGCCCAGACAGCCTGCTCCAGAGGTTGGCTCACTCCAGGTCCCCAAGTTAGTCTGAGACACTTGACAGCCCGACCTCCATTCACCATGTAAAATGTACCCTCCCAAAGGAGCAAGACCAACGTCCCGTTGGTACTTTGCGATGATTGCTCTCCGCTGCCCCATTGTCCCTGGTATCTCTCCACTGTTGCGTGGTCCAGAAATCTCTTTTGTCTAGGAATTCAAACCTCATCTTTCCACCCAGAAATTCGAAAGTTACACCCAATAAACCGTAGTTGACAAGAAAATAAACGCCTGAAATGCCGCGGGTCCGTCCACAAAGCCTGAGGTATCCAACATATAAAAACGTATATACAAAGAACGGCGTAATGAGCGCGTTCCAAAATCGGGTATTATTAAACGTCGAAATGTGTGTTGCTTAAAATAATCAAGACGAGATTTTGACTGTCCGTCATGTCGCAAATTCGTGCGTCGGGGTCGCCGTATGATGCAACTTGGCTTTGCAAGGTTGGTAGCGATGCGGTCCAGTGGGGTGCTGGAAGCCTCATTGTCGGTGGGCTTCATCAGGCTTGGGACGGATCGACCTCGCTTCAAGCTGGCGCTTTCTCTCCAGTTTGGCGTAATGCAAGCCACAAGCATTGCACAGAGTCCTGGCTCCATCAGGTCCACGTCGCCATTCGGGAGTGTCAATTCGGTTGCAGCTGTGGCATCGACCTGGAGGAGCGGCGCGCTATTGCAGTGTTAGTTGTACATCTCGTCAAAAGATCCAAGCAACTTACCCCTCGTCGCTTCTTGACTTCTGTCATGCCATATTGTGGCTTCATTCCATCCCCGTACATATTCACGTCGTGCTCTTCCTCATACGGACCCTTCATCTTGGCGCCTTCTCGAGCTCGCTCGTTCTGGATCGATGTTTGGACCAAGTCCCTTACTTGCTCCAGTGATCGCTTAATGAGCTCAATGTTGCTAAGCATGTCGCTTACTTCGCGTTCTGTTGGCAGCCTTGCTGGAATAGGGTGGGCTCCATGCTGTTCTTGCGCGATCCGACTATATGCTTCGGCAAAGTTGAAAATTGTTCGAGACGAGGAACCAATCTACTTAAAATTAGTCTCTTCAATATTCAGTCGCCAAAGATCGGACTTACCCGACTCAACGAGTCTTGGTAGCTCCAGCTCTCAAAATGTCTGTCCACTGTAGCTTCATATCTTGCCCGAGCAGCATAGTCGGCCTCCTCAACATGTGGAGGCGCCCTGGGGTCGTACGGACCAGGAACATGGGGTGGCACTGCGTGTCTGGGAGAGATCGGGTATGCAGGCAGAGGCATCTGGCCAAGAGGTAGCTGACCAGACTGGTAAGCAATCGGTGCCGAAGGAGGTGGGGGTGGATGAGCATACACCCCGTTGAGGGGGTGGTGAGGTTCCGGAGGCTTCTGCTGCTCTGGGTGATGGTGTTGAGGAGGCATGTCAGGCTTGCCAGATGGACTCTGACGGCGGTCAGAAACGGGAGGGAGAGGCGGCCGGCTACTGAAAGGAGGGCGAGGCGAGTCCGAGAACGCGGGCAGAGCATCCTGTCGTGGAGGGAAAGACGAGTTCGGGTGCAGAGGCTGCGGAGAGGAGTGCTTCTCAGCATCGGGGAATGGTCGAGAAGCCGGTGCGAAGGGTGAAGGCAGGCTGGAGCCAGACTGAAGGCCGGAAGCATGTGCGGGAGTGTAGTGGCCCGGCTTGGTACCCTGAATGACCTCCGAGATAGACGGGAGCGACTGACGATTTGAAGGCTCGTGGTCATCGGTCGGCTTTCGAGGCTCCACGGAGGAGATCATGTTGGAAATGCTGGCACCCGAGCTGGGATGAGAGTAACTGGATGAAGAGAAGGACGGTTGAGGTTGGTAGTGGGCGGACGGAGTGATGAGAGTTGCCGTGGCCATGGCGGGAGGTTGACGATACGACCTGTCGAAAGGATCCCGCGAGTAGGACTGATGCTGGCGATGATCCGAGTAAGGGTGGTCGGTTTGGGGTAGATGGTGGAGTTGGTGTTCCGAGTTGGTTGCAGAGTGACGGCTATGAGAGCAAAGGGGATGTTAATATGGGAGGGGCAGACAGAAATATGAATGCTCTCAAGTCGGAATTCAGACGGACCTTTGCCTGGCTCCAGCGCCAGCCGCTTCCATAGCGGGTCTGGCAATTACTAACGAAGATTTGGGACAATTTAAGGCCGTAGATGCATCTGACCTGGCTAGATCCGGCTGGGGTGTGCTTGACGGATGAAAGAGGAGGAAAAGATGGGGAGGGGGGTGGTAAAGTACGAGGTTCCGTAGTGCAGGAACTCGAGGAGCCAGGAATGGGCTCGAGACACGGGACCAGGACAAGATGTGACAAGGACCTCAGGTGAGGATTGAGGGATGGGGTGTAGAAACGGGGAGGGGCCGACGAGGCGAAATAAAAGAGGCGAAGAAAGTGAAGAAACAAATGAAGCCAGGGGGGTGGGTAGATCTGGCGTGCGATAGCAAAGCGACAGGGACCCTCGTGGTGGCGCTGAGCGGGACGCTGGCAGGGGGGCTCCGCCTGGGTCTTGGTTGGACTTGTTCTTGGTCGACCGACGGGGGCCCTAGAGACCGGGGCTTCGGTTGGTTTTGGAAGTGCTGGATGGGGAACGCCAGAACCAGAACTTGGTGTTGAAGGAAGATTGGTGATGCTTCTCTGCCGGGACACAGGCGAGGTAATAATAAGAGTAGCGCAAACTCAACAAGCGGTCGACAGTCGCGAAGCTGGCCCAATGGCCGGGGTCTGGGGACGTAGCGCTCAGGTTGGTTCAAGACAACGCGGAGATGGGCGAGTGGAGCCACACAAAAAACCACGACACTGGATTGCACTTTGTCTCTGGGCTGCGAACTGGCGAGAAGGTCGAGGCTAGCAAATGCTGAGGGGGCCTTCAGTTGGTCGCCGCGAAGGGGGCAGGTCGCTGAGCACAACGTGGGAAACGGTTGTCGCGCGTCGTGGGTTGGAGGCTTGTAGCGGAAGCCTCGTGCTGGAATGTACCCGCTGGTTGACCGAGCCTTGGCTTGACGACCTCTTTCTTACTCCTGTTGTCGATGTGGTGCGGTTATATGGAACTGTCGTCGTCGTCTCGAGCTGGCCTGAAAGCACTCTGTTCCTGATTTGCGCTTGTGTCCGGGCTTGGAGCAACTGGCGATTGAGAATGGGTTTGGTTGACTCGCGGGTACGAAGCAGACAACCCAGACATAAAGCCGGGCAGCGCTGGGCCACTAGAATGGCTCCTGCTGCTGCTGCGGGTGGCTGAGTAAGCGCGAGAGGCACGAGATGGATAGGCGATGTAGGGGAAAAGGGGATCCGGGATAGGCGTCAAGAAAAGAAATCGGTTATCTCTTAAGGATCGAGGGGTTTTTGTTGCAAAAATATGGAGGTTGGAGGAGGAAGAAAGGAGAGAGGGAGGGACGGAACACAAAGGGCTGAGGAGGGAGAGGGAGATCGGGTGAGTTGAAGGAGCAGCAGAACCACCACCTCATGGAGTACAGCAGCCGAGAAATCACCAAGTGCAGTGCATATAGGAGGGGACCAGATGTGAGATCAGCACCTCGAGAAGCAAGCAGGCAAGCAAGCAGCAAGCCAGCCCTGGAGAGAGAGACATCGGACATTGATGCACCCATCACACATAACACAGGAGGAAGCCAGCAACCACCACCAGCAGGGGGAGGCTTGGGAGGTTTTCGTTTCTGTCAGTTCAGTTCGGGGAACTTAGGCATGGATCGGCCAGCACAATGTACCAGTTATTTGTAAGAGATACATATCAGCCGATCCAACACGGGCACTGCGCTTTCACCAGCGGTGTCCCAGATTGTCTAGCCGTGGTTCCACGAGGGATCGTCTCAAACAACGACTCGTGCAGGGCATCGTTAAAAGCCAGCAGAGAGAACTCAACAAGCGCTTCTCAAGAACGGTTCTTGACGCAGCGTTAGGTGGTCACTCCTTACCGGGAACGGTCGCGGGTAGAGGTACCGCCCACGCGACAGGGATACCTACCTATCCAAGGTTCGCTTCCAGTGGAATCTAATGTGGCAGGGATGCCAGGGGAAGGGGGCACGCACGGCACGACAGTTTGCAATACGGTATGTATGGGTCGGTATGGGTGGGGAGAGAGGGAGACGGTAGGGATCCGAGGAAGAATCGATCAGGATGAGTGGATCTCTTGAGAACGGACGAGGGTGATTGATAGCCGATGAAGCAAAGCCATCTTGCCCTAGGGCTGTGGTTTTTGCCTCTGGCGATATTTGGAGATGGCTCAATCTCTCCATCTCATCTTGGTCCCGATCCCTATCGTCCACTCAGAGGTCTACGCAGGCGCCGCGGCTGGGGGATTCTGGGCGCCAGAAAGGCCGGAAAGAGCGAGACATTGGGGCATTCTTCACCCAGCGCCGTTGATTCAAACGCTGGCCTTGTCGGGTTCTGCACCGATGGTCAGGGCATGACGATAGCTCGGTGCAGTAGCGGCTGGGCTTTGGAGATCTCCAATCTTGAGCGCTGGAAAATGGTACGATTTACAGGGGGCCTTGCTCCTGGGGGTCAGCAGCGGTCTGGCTTTAGTGGTCCACAAAGAACAGCAGCATCCCACCCCCGGGCCACCCTCAATGCCACTCGACTTGGAAACACACGGCTTTTGTTGATGCTGCCAGGTAAGCCGATCCTTGTTCTTGTTGGGCCGAGCGGTAACGCAGCGTGGCAGAGGTCGAAGGGTTGAATCTGACGTCGAGGTTCTGATAAAGGATGGGATGGGGATGAGCATGGGATCATGGCGAGAGAAGCTCGGCTAGGGTCCATGGCTGCATGGCTTGGCAGCGGCCTTGTTCCCTCTGCTGACGCTGCTGTTGGACCTCTCTCGTGGGCAGCCAGGCCACCATCACATTGGCATTCAGGCGCTGGACTGGAAAGCTGTCTCTCATCGACACATCACATCTCGATCCAGCACAACTCCCTGTACTCTCTCCCCTGCCGTCATGCGCCAGGGGTATGGGAGCCAGGAGTGCAGCAACGCTAACTTGAGGTAAATAGGGGGCAAAGGACAGGAAACGTTTTGACGGCTCAGATGAATAGAGATGGGAGATTGAAAGAGGACACGGAACATGGGGGTTCAAACCTACCTACCTAGAAAAGGCCAGGCATTGCCCGTTGTCGATGCTAATGAAGAGCGGACAAGCTGGGGAGAGCTCAGCGGGATGTTCCAGGGTCAGGCGTCTAGAACGATGAGATGGTCGTCGATGAGGAGGGTGGTTTGGCCACAGATAGGATGGTGCCAAGTACTACGTACAGTACGCCGTAGCGTTGCAGACCCCCCTCTAGACGATGACGGATGGGCGAGCGATGGACGATGGAGCGATGGACGATGTGACGATGAGCGAGATGGGCGGCCCAGATTGGGGCGTCCCGATGGATGGGCGGCACCGCAGCCAGGTACGTCAGCGGGCTGGGATCATGCCGTGAGCATCTTGTGCCCAATGGAAGTCAACTGGATAATGTACCTAGAAACCTTGGACAGCTCTGGCGGCCCTCAAATCTCCTTACATCGGAGTACTAGTACCTCTTAGTCCCCTCCACTTTGTTGGAGTAAATCCAATTGAGTGGCCCCCGCGAGCGACAGGGATAGCGAAGTCGACCGCGCCGCTCTGGCGGGTTGCCCATTGCCCAGCGCAGATGGCCCGCGGACCTAATCTCTCCAGATCAGACAACGGCCCTCGATTAGTGCGCCGCCGTGGTGGACGGGCGGGTTGGGTCGGTGTGGTAGGTGTGGTAGATGTGGTAGGTGGACAGGTCACCACTCCACTCATGAGCCATGATGAAATGAAGATGATGGATGTACGGAGTACGGATACGGTGTACCAGTTCTTCCAGTTCTAGCCGGAGATGTTTCTGCCTGGTTCGCTCGCTGTCATCCAATGTCCGTTGCGCAAACGACCTCAGTTGATCGCGGATGGACTGCCAGCCAATATTGATGAGATGTAATGCACCTCGGTCTTCACGGACTCGCCGTGCTCGCTTCTCGTCGACAGGCAAACGCTGGTTGGCGGTGCACATGCCGTGGGACTCCCCGTGATCTGGCGATGGCTTCCACCGACCTTCCTCCTCCGGACACACAGCGTCCCCGACAAGCACCTGATGGCCGCCCATGTACATCCCACAATTTGATAATGAATGTCTGCTTGCCCAAGTCGTGTGCAGGCAAGGGCGAGAGACTGAAACACCTAGGGATGATAATGTGTACATAGCGTGGGGATCAATCTGAAACCCTGAGCCGTCATATCGCGAGTGTCGTATCCCGGGTGTCCGACTCACCCCCAGGGTCATCCCGGCGGGCCATCGCCCGTCCCAATCTCCGTTGCCCCAAAAGGGCCAAAACCCCCCATCTCGCCGGCCTTCCAGAATGTTGTACGAAGGTGGTAAAGCGCGCAAATTCTTGGTCAGTCGACGTCCGACCCGTTATTTACCATGTTTGTCGATGCTTCTTCTTTGGCCGTTTAGAGTACTTGGTAGCGCCATCCGTGTTCAATGCTTCATTTTGTCTTGTGATGAGCATCGTTTCTTCGTAGCCTTCGCTGCGACCCTGAGATGTTACCTCGCAATCACCACTGCTCAAAGGAATCACGATCTGCGCGACCTCATCCGGGCACTGTCAAGAGATCGTCAATTCGCAACCGCAACGACAAAGCACGAGCAGCCCCTACGCTAGAACTTCTTGTTTGAGCACTGCCCTTCCAAAGTTGACGAATCTCCCAATCTCTTCCGCCAGGGTCCTGTTGTTTTGGGACAAGCCTATGCGCCACGGGCATGGCAGATGCTCCTCCATAAAGCATGGGTTCCCTGCTAGCTGGTCCACATCCGCCTTCCGACATCATTCACGATGCTGTTCCAATCGCCTGGGAATCGACGGAGGCTTTCTCTCCCTGAGGCCGGGGTGTCCCATCACAAGCAAAGTTGACGGGGGTGTCTGAGAAGCGAGGACCATGCCCGTCCGCAAAACTCGATGCCATTGAGATTACGGCATTTTTGCCGCCTCTCATTTCCCTGTCATGTGAATGGCGGTACTCGCACTCCTTTCTTGGCCTTGAACAATTCCATTGCTCTCCAGATCCCTGCGAAAACGGCCGTGCTGTGTGACGGGGGTCTGTGTGAGCGTCTGTGAGTGCACGTGTGACTTGCAAATGGCACTGTCCGAGGCTAATCACTGTCGATCTCGTTCAGGGATCGGTCAGTCATTCTCATAGGCTGTCGGAGGGGGTTCCGCCCAATATTTCTGAGGTGTAGGGTTATTCATCTCGACGTACGTATGCTCACGTCCTCGAATCTGACCATGGATCATGTTTTATTCTCTGGCTTGGACTTGGGGATATGAATGATAATAATACGTAGCCACCTCTGAATATGTATGAGCATGCATCACGGCACCACCTATGCACACGGGCTGTCTTGGTCTTCTTGGTACGGTGTTGACCGTCTCGCTTTTGTCTGTTCCCTGCTGCAGTACCACTCCACCACCAGACGTCACGTCCCTCATGATGGCGAGGACACGACTCGGAGAATACTGCGAGCGCAACAATCTTGTGCCTGTGCAATGAACCATCGCGTGTCTACCCGAGCCTCCTCGGTGACAGTGCTACCAGTGGATATCTGCCGTTCTATGCTGACCAAGTGTGAGCCATCAAACTCGCTGCCTCAGCCTCTTCAATTGAATGTTTCTGATCTTTCTAGCTGGGGTCACTCTGTGTTCCCCACTGGCTCAACCGTCAGCCTCGGCAGCCGCCCGCTCACTGCCGACAGAGTTGCTTCTACTAATGACCATAGTCAACTCCACCTGGGGCATCGTTGCGAGTCGAATTCAGCATCGTCTACCAGACTACCACAGCAGCCCGTCTTCCTGCTGCATAGCAAGATGCTTGTTTCCTGCAGAAAATGCCCATACAGAATCAGAAGTTTGTCACATTTCTTTTTCGTACTCCGGTCCGCGTCCACAGGATCCGGCACCTCCCCATGGTCGTCGGGCGGTATATATCCGTCGTGTGTGCCCTCATCCAAGGCCCGGGTCATACGTTTTTCCCCCTAGCCGCAAAACTCACCCGGTGTCTTCCCTGGGGAAATATTCTGCAACGGAGGATCCCGCATGCGATCCGGTGCCCATAGCCGCCGATGTGCGAGCGATGCCTGCTCATCATCGTCCGGCTCCGGTTCTTGGCTCAGTCAAGCATATCACGAATCGAGCAGGAAGCCGGGACGAACCAGGGTAACAGCACGAGGGCACCTGAGGCATCAGAATTGATGCCGGCCGGGTTCGGGACACCGTTGAGGCCGCACGACTTTGAATTGACCTCAGGCCAATACGAGAAATATTCGGCTGGATGTCATGATGTATCTGCCCGAAACGACCGATGCCTTCCCCATCACAGCAGAAGACGCGGCGATGCATGGTGCCGTCCCCGTGCCGCGATGGTAACGGCCTTGTGCATCCCCCTATGCGGTGTCGTCCGTAGCTTCCATCAACGGTCGTCTTACTTCTCAGATAGCGCCCCTTCATTCAGTCTTGCGTGGAAGCTTGCGGCTCGATGGGTCCATCTTATTCTCGTAGAGCCGTGCCCTCTCCCGCCATCTTGAACATCATCCGGACGTGGTTCTCCATCACGCCAATGTCGACCTCTCACCTCAGCATCTAGTACTGCGTACACAGCTCCTACAGAGTATCCGTACCTCGGCATTTTTTACGGCCGACAGCAATAAACACGCCATTGACGTTGCTTCTTGAACGGCCCCTGGACGATATCGAGTCAGGGATGTTTCTTTCGGGAATAGAAGACATGAGCAAATAAGTTCTCAAGGATACGCTTATTGCCCTGAACAAAAGAAAGAAAGAAAATACCTGAATCCGCGCAAGACTGGCACCTTTGACATCGGGGGGGATTAAGCACGATGGCTTCTGTTCTTGCTGCTACGTTGCAGGCCGGTCAAGATAGATAGATGGATCGTGGTCCCATAACGTCAAAGCAATGCGGGCACTTGTCTCCGGACAATGCTGCAAGCCAAGACGGCCACTGCGCGTTAGAAGCAGTCCGCAATATTGTTTGTACTCCGTACTCCGTATGCAAACATGGTATGGATGAATTACCTACGACGAGATTGCTTTTGCGTGACAGGCAGCGTCCCTACATCCCTCGCGTCCATGGCGTCAGTCCGGCATAGAAGGTTCCAACGGCCGGGATCTAATGCTGGAGACCACCGTTAATGCTCGATTCAGAGACTGGCAACCCCCAGCCGGCGAACGAGAAGCCGCCTGTTGGTCATTGGTGGTGAGGCTTGCAAGCCCACGCGAATTGGCCGCACAACACGGTGACACGGCCCCATGTCGACGCGTGCGCCAGAAACGCCCAATGTCGTCAGGGGCCTGATCTCGAACACCCCGGCCCTGTAGGGACCTTCCCAGAAGTCCAAGCGTTGATGCGGACACGATCATGAGATCCCCACGATGCGGCGTCGCGCACGGTTGGAGGTCCAACCCAACTTGGGCCACTGGCGTTCAGTGCTCGCCCACCACCAGCTCCAGCTGTGTGCGTCGAGCAAAGGCATATGCTAAGCTAGGCAACCCACTAAGACGCTGGATATTGAACATGGAGTTGGGGTGCCCGTAAGATCTCAGGGCGTGGTAGGCGCAGGCGAGGAGCCTAGAACGTCCCACCGTCCTTTACTGCAACAGGGCTTGCAAGATGGCCTGATGTCGATCGCATCGTGGCACTTACTCGCGGTGGCTTTAGCTGACCTTGCAAGGGACAGTACAAAAGTCACGAATGTAGCTGTCCAGCTTCCCCGATAGCGCCCGGCTTGTTGCTTACAGCCATGAGTTGCACCAAGCCGCCATTGCAAGCAGGCGAGCTGTGATTTGTTCGAGTTAGTGGTATGCGAGGAGCCTTGAGATGGGTGGACGGTGAATGAAATGAATTATCAGCTCCGCGGTGGTGGTGACACAGCCAACTCATCAGACATTCATGGATCCCTACATGCCTATGTCATCCCAAGCAGTCACCAGCCAGCTGTCTTATCACTTGCTCAACGACACTTCGAGCGAGACTTGCAGGCCTCATATGTCGCCCTCCAGTAATGGGGTTGCAGCCATGGAAGGGGCAGTTCTTGCAGCGCGCCATAATCACCTCGCCTCTGAGACAAGACAGTCCTGCTTGAGTCTTGAACCAACCTAGCCCAAAGCACAATATGTACCCCATAATAGTCACACTCCAGCCACAGGCAGAGTTGTCCCCTTGAATTCGGGATTCTGATACCGAGCACTCCGTCCGTTCTGTGATTGATATCTCGGTTGCGGCAGCATCAGATGCACACCTAGCAGCTGGCTCCCTTCAGGTCGACCACCAGGTGGGACAGGGCTGCAAGATCCAAGTAACCTCCTGGTGACCTCGATCCGCAAAGCCGCCAGACATCGCCAGATGGATCCTACCTGTAAACTGGAGCCGCGCCGTTCCAAGTCCGTCTGCAGACACTGGCACCATCAAAAGAAACTGGATCGAACGGTTTAACTGGGGAATGGTCCCGGAGCAACTGAGTCTGAGCGTTGCATCGCTGACTTCATGATTCCTATTCAGGTCTTGCCGGTGACCCTTTGAAAGGACTTACCTTCGGGCTTTTTCTTTTGGCGGCTCTTATGTGGTGCTTGATATACCTATGGAGGTGGGAAGTAAACGGTGAACTAGTCAGCACCGCACCCCCCGAAGTTATCCATAAATTATCCACGAAACTAATGTTGGCTATTGCCGGCCGCCTAATTCTAGGGCGACCAAGACCAAGCCCAAGCCCAAACCCAAGCCCAAGCCCCGAGACCAAGCCTGCTCGAGGTACCACCGGGATCACACGTGGTGGACCAAGGGATGCAGAACTGCGGACGAACTGCATCTCGAATCCCACCAACGGCCATCATTATGACAACCCCAATCTCCCATTCAAGAGAGCATCGCGTGCCGCGTGTGAGCGACCTTATGTGATCCCAACCTAGACAAACGCCTCGAAATGCATCTGGCGGCACGAAGTAGTGCAAGAGATCTTGAAAATGACAGACAATTCTTGTATCTCAAGATTGCTGCAATGGCAAGCGACAGAGTTTGGAAGGATCTTGATGCCTGGCTGTCGGACAATTTACTTAGTCATAACAAAGCACTAGTTTGCGTGCTGTGATGATGATCGACTCGACCTCATTCTACAGTACTTTTATATACCGAGTCATCCTTGTCCTGGGAAATCCGGATCTACAGTACGGAGTTTTGGCTTCGAGAGTTTGTTCCTCGGAGAGATTCTACTACGTATGTTAGTACATTGCGGAGGTAATGAAGCACCATACCCAGGTAGGTAGGTAGTTACCTAGCTACCTATGGAGTAGAGCAAGCTGAGATACGTAGGATGTAAATGTCGTGCTTTCCTAAAGGAGGAAAGGACACACTTACCTGGCTTGCCTCCGCCTTCAATTCATCTAATTGGTTCCATTGTACGGAGTATTGCTCATGATTCAATCGCCAGGCCCTTGTGCGGTGCTCCTCCCTCCGCTGTGTTCCCAGCTGTCAACAAAGGAAACAACCCCCGGGCGTGGGTCCTTCCACTCCCGTTTTGTTTTTCAGCGGAAACGCGGAGGGCCTCCTTGTCTTCCAACTGGTTTACAGAGTACGGATATACCAATTATCAACCCTTCAACTGCCTCTGTAGTGCATCCTAGCCATCGACTCCGCGCTGCCTGACCATTAGCAAGGGCATACGGACAGCCGCAGGACTTCCAACTCTTCTTTGCTCGGGTTTTTCATTCCATGTACCCATTCCATGGCGGTACAGCTCATGGCCTTCAACAAAGCCGTGGGATTCGGGCGGACTCGGATTACCTTACCTTTCGCCCTATCTTGAGAAAGATCTCTCACATATTCCAAGCCCCCTTCAAGCTCCATCTCGGTTGCTTGGTACATCTCGAGTTCGTCCCGCGAGAGACAGCCCAGAGATAAGACACCTCCTTGCAGTGGCTGTCACGAACACTCATCCCTCCGTTCTAAATCCTCGATGCAACTCAAATGCACCAACAAAATTCCTCTTGCCAACAATTTGACAACCACCAGGCATACCCACATCCCGTTGGCTGAAGGCACCTTGCAACTCTGTGGCTCTGCGCCGCATCCGACTTCGGGCTCGCCTCAGTTCAGCGCCCGCGCCAAAGCAAGCGATCGGCGTCAACATTGGAAGCGATAAAGTGGTTGCCGGCTTGGATGCCCCAAATGCCTCTTTCGTGAATTATCCCCGACCGATCTCATGCAAGCGCCGCCATTTCTCCTCGGCGGTTTCAATACCTTGCCCTCGGCATCTTTCAAGGGTCCCTGGTCATTGTCTGGCACCCTTTCGATCTTACTCGCAAATCGACCGTGTTGACGGGTCACAACGATGGTTTGCAACGGCCATCCATCCCTCCGCCCCAAGTAACATCTCTGCAAATGCCCTAACCAAACCATCCGCGCTGCATCGGAATCATGCTATCGGCCAGGGGCTATTGACCTGCTGTTGGATGCAGGGCAATCGGACAACGGTAGATTTGTATCCCTAGATGCTTTACTGCCATCAATGCCCTGATGCTCACAAAGGATGGGATTGGTGGTTTGTCCTCAAGCAAAGCACTCTTGCACGGTCCTTCGGCAACATACGGCAACGTACAGCTGGAATTCGTTCAACGCGTGATGGTTCCGCAGACAATCTAACCGAAGACAGGCAACATCATGTCTATCTCATCGTCGCCAACCTTGACGAAACGGCCGCAACCAACGCGAAGGTGACGACTGACAACGCTGCGAGATCTGATAGAAACAGCGTCAGATTGACCATCCCCACTATTTCCGCAAACTAACCACCCGTCCTAATGTATCAAACCGTCCCCTGCAGTTTCTCGATTGCAACGGTCTCGATGATGCAGTACGCTCAAAAAAGAAAAGAGTTCTTACAATTGTTGCCGGCCCTCATCGAAAGCCGACTTGTGGAGCAAGAGACAGCCACGTGCCATGGTACGGATAAGTGTTGAAGGGGCCTTGTGATATGCGGCGAGTCACTCGGCAATTCTTACGCTTGACTTGAGGCGCCGTCTGTGATTGACTCGCGAATTGAATATTTTCCAGCGAAGGATCGGGGCTTGACTTTGCTAGTGACCGAATGTGGTAAAATGACAATTATAGCCACCTTTCAACTGCCGCTGTCTGACTACCCCATGTGGAGGCCCGGGTCTCAGTCGTTGGTTCCGACTCGATGGAGGAAATCTTCGTTCTCCTTTAGTCACGAGTCTATACATTTTGGTAAGGATGGTTACATCCATGCCCCGTTATCAGGTGATGAAGGCATTCTACGATTGACTCGCCGCAAAGCCTGTCACAACTCGTGAGCAGGCAGCCAAAATTCAATTGAATAGGGGGACCCCGGTCCACGATCGCATAGTATGGTCTGCACCCTGGGATTTGGGTGGGAGCAGCGCCTCCAAGTCAGCAATCCAGCAATCCAGCCATCCAGCCAACGCCAGCCGATCGGATCACGATACAATGACGTGGCCGTGCTTCCGCAAGCAGCCCGGCCACACCCCCAGATCGATACCTGATTCCTGGGTCTACTGTGTCCCTACTCTGTACTCCGTACGGAGTACACCACATGCAGTCAGGTCCTGGCCTCGAAACACTACCGAGGCGCGCCCAGATGCAGATGCATCTGCCTACGATGCTGACGAATTCCCACCAAGTCCCATTCCGCCAGTCGACAAGACAGGGGAGGGTTGCGCCCGAGGCGATCGGTGAGGACCCGCGGGACCCCTGTGGCTCCTCCAAACGCCAGCTTCTGGCTCGGTGAAGGTTCCCAGGTCGTCATCAACTTGAGCAGTCAGTTATCCCAAACACTCATGTGAGTTATCGCCAATAATTCGGGAGGCAGGTCTCTGTCACGCTGGGCTTGGACGACATCGACGCAAGCTCGCATACATATATTCAGCCTAAGGGCCAACGGCGAAGCACTGGTCGCACGCAATATATCCGTACTTGGTACAGGCATCCATTCATTGACCAATTCAGGAGGACCAAGGACAAGGGTCTTTTGCCTAGGAAGACTAGGACGAAATGGCGGGAACCCTGGGATCTGGCTGCGGTGGGGCAGGCTCGACAGGACGATCGTCTGATCCCAGGGCGCCGTGCGCTAGCGAGATCCTGCCCGTCCCGCGAACACACCACACCGTTTCCAGCGCTTTCAACCTGCATACCCCCCTCCCTCTTCGCCAGACCAGGGCCCGGTGCTCCGTACTTTATCCGGAGCGCGCTGGGAGTACTCGGTACGGAAAGTGCCGGTTGTCTTGAACTAGGTTCGCCTGAACATGCTTCTCCAGTGACGACAAAGAAGGCACACCCTGACTTTCATTCCACCAGCTCCCGCTAACGTCCCGTCAATGCCTTAGACAGATCTAAGAAAGTATTCATTACGATCCGGCAAACGTGCGATCTCGGGCCTGCGGATGAATCGATCGTGGTGTTGTGAGTTAGCTCACGATGTCAGCCATGCAGCAGGATCCTCGGAACTTATCAAGCTGCCTGTCTTGGTTAACATGCTCGGTTCGTCTTACACCCTCCGGACATTCTGCGCTTTAACCGTATGCATCACCATGATCAAGTTGCGCTGCTGGTTGTAAGCGCTACTTTCCAGGCAGACTGATTAATTCAGTAGCTCCAGATCATACAAGGTATTGGTCACAAGAGCCCTCCAGTGATAATCTCAGATGCTAACGAAATTCTCTTTCAGTAATAATCACTGTAAAACGCTCCTTCGGTCATTCGTGATGCTCTAGGGTTCTCGGATACTACTACGTAGTAGCGTCCCGTTCTCTTCTTGTCCACACTTACTGTCTCTTATGGGGAATTGTCGGTCAAGGATGTGAGATGCAAGCCTAAGCCACACCACGCTGGTCAACGATTCAGCAATTTGGGCCCATGACCCGCTTGATCCATGAGTGGCCTGACTTTTTGCGGAATTCCATTGTCGGACACTTCATGGCCTCATTCAACTCCTCACATACCCGAACGAGTCATTTACCGTACATGGAAAGCATTCAGGGGTCTCCCTCGATCGTTCGCCAGCCTCGTTGCTCAGCAGAGGCGGCGACGAGGCTGGCGGCCATAACGTCCTTCGTTACCGCGGCATCATATCCATAGGTGCACATTGAACTGGTCCATACTTCGTAGAACCAGTTAACGAGATTTCGGGCTTCTTTTCGATGGAGGAGACTGCTCCTCAGGGGGAGCAGAATATGGAACGGCACGCAACAGCCACTATCCGGCTTAGGGATTTGAATTCGACGATAGCTCAACGGCGCCGGGGAGACGACTTCCAACTGGGTTCTGGATGAGCGCCACGGGCGGAAGATGTCTCGAAGGATGGACAGTCACTGCACGGATGGCGGAAAGCTGATGGCAGCACTGGGAGATCCGGGGGTGCTGTCAGCGTCCAGCGCCCTCAGGCGTCTGGGCAGCGCATGGAAGTCATTCAAGCTAAGGTTGTTACCGCCTTGCTAGCCGACCTAGTAGGCGGCCGCGTTCGCGGATCCTGCGGCGCGAGATGAGAAATTTCGTATTCTTTTCCCCAGTACGGAGTACAATACCGACCCGTCGCTCAGCCTTACCAACCCTGGCTACGAGAAGTTTGAGGCAAAACCTGACGAATTATATATCTGCAAGTCAGCTCGGCTGGCCGAGGCTTGTCTGCTTCCTTCTGCGGTGGCCCCTGGAGGCGGCACACGACCAATCGCATCCCCCAAGCTGGCGTGATCCATCATACGATGGATGCCCTAAGCGTTTGAGAGCCGGCTCTTTTTCCTTCTAACCTTGTGTCCAGTCATCGAGATTCCGCATGTCGCGATCTCAGCTGCGCACGAATGGGGTTGCCGAAATGTGGACTATAGCTTGGTCAACACGGCTATGATGGTGAAGAGCGGCCTGGGTAGATTGTCCCAAGGTGATATTTCGGCATTGGATCCCAATTCCCCGTACGGATACACTCATCGCATCTCATCTCATCGCATCGTATCGTATCTCATCTCGTCAGCATCGTGGCGGGGGTGCCATCCCGGCGGCTGGCGCCCCTGGCCCCTGATTCAAAGTGCTCGACGTCGTTCATCTCCGTCTTGGGACATTTCATTCGACTACCTAGGCGTCGACACGGCGCGCTTGAGGATATCTTGATACTACGTGCTCTGACCGTGCGTGCAGGTCATCAGTACAAAGGTCTCGTAGAAAGAAAGAGAGAGAGAGAGAGACTAACCCCTAAATGCATGCATAAGCTAGGTTGTCACGCATATCATTTCAACCAGCGTTGTAATGCACTAAGTTATTCATTGGCCATGGCCTTCAGAAGCCCACCACCAGCGACTACGAGTCAAGTTCGATATGAACGTCCCGCGCGTGAACGTCCCGCGCGTGGAGGTCCCCAACGAAAGCTTCCAGAAGGCCACGAGGCGGCCAATTTGGATGAAACTGGAACGCAAGGTCTGACGGGCATTTCTTGGTTTTCCTTGCATTTTTCCTCATGTCGTGGCTGAGTCCGACGCATCCCGAAATTTGGAACTTTTATCGGGCGTCTTGGCCTTGGTCTCCAATATCCAAAATCCCATGCATGCATGTTTGTTTCTAGTTTCGTTTCAGTCGGCTCATACTCTTCCTTTTCTTGTTGCGCCTTTCTTTTTCCACGTACGTTTCGCTCTCAAATCGTTCCATGGGTACTGCATTAGTGTGTGGAGTTGAGCGTAGTGTCAAGGAGGTTGCTTTTTCTCCGCCGTCACAATTCCTTGAGCAAGCGCCACTCTCTCTTTCTTGTTTGCTTTTTGTCCTCCTTTTGCAGCTCACCATGATATGATGTCGGTTAGCCAACGGGGAATAGTATTGACCTCAGCTACTCGGTTCCGCGCCCCCGGCGTCATCGGTGGAGAGCAGGGACGGAGCCGTCCGTCTCTGGGAGGCGTTGACTAATTTGGTCAATCGCTTAAGGAGCTTCGGTAGAAGCCAGAGGGAAAAAACAAGACGGGCCTTTTGGAGGATCCTTTGTTCATGACG
This sequence comes from Fusarium cyanostomum, assembly GCA_014824385.1. Classification (NCBI taxonomy): domain Eukaryota; kingdom Fungi; phylum Ascomycota; class Sordariomycetes; order Hypocreales; family Nectriaceae; genus Fusarium; species Fusarium cyanostomum. Next base: position 2,094 of record JABCKW010000189.1, on the reverse strand, counting down.
AAGGAATGCACCCAGGGTCGGTTCTGTATGCCGAGGTCTGTTGGACGTCGGTTTGCTCAGGGCGGAGAAAGTAAACAGTCAATGGAAAATAACATCATGTTGATGAATGGCCATCTCACCCCAAGGGGGTGGAGGTGGAATCTGAACCCCAAGAGTCGGGTCAGGCTCCAATTCCGGCCGGACATGACCAAAACTTCATGTTATACCCAACTTGTCCTCGTGGCCCAAGGGCCGCTTCCGCTTGTTGGGCATTGTTGGACGCTTCTTTGGCTACAAAGTGTTCAGCTCGTTACGACTCACCCAAGCAGGACTACCGATTGGCCGTCTTCTGGGTCGAGGATCGGCATTTTAGCCTTAGATCAGATCAGGTCCAGGGCCCTGGATCTTTTCTTTTGCTTGCTTGTGTCGATCATGCGAGTCTGCGCCTTGTGACCTGCTGGTTTAGCTCTCGGCCACTCGCTATCTCAGCTCAGATCCAGGCACTGGTGCACTGGTAAGATGAGACAGCGGCTACGTGAGCGATCCAGGGTCCTCTAAAGAGGCGTGCATTCTATGGAACTATTTGGGACCAAGGAGTAAGGGTTGAGGTTAGGGGCAAGTCCACCACTCCTTTTGGGGGTGAACCCTTACTGCATTAGTGATGAGACCGAGACAAGTCTACAGAGGCTCGTAGAGCAAGGGTTTACGAGGCTTCCGTTCAGATTGGTCCTGCATCATTTTAAAGTGGAAGCAATAATCTACAGCGCACCAAGTTGTCCTTGGCTAACTAGATCATAGCTCGCCAGCGTCGGCTTGTATCCTTCATATAATCTGGTTCATGATTCACAGCTTCCAGCTTGCTTACGGCGCTATTTTCCCTAGCGTACGCTCGCCGCCGCCGTCGCCTCCTGATCTATGATCCTGGTTCTGCCGGTCTCAGACGCTGCTGCGTCTCTGCGTCTCAGTATCCGCCTTGCATAGTGAGGAGGAGGAGGGGAAAGCAGCACCTGGTGATGGTGCAAGGGGGGGTGTGCCCGGTATCAGATCATCCAATCCATCACCTTTGGTGCATGCAATAGACGTGCGCGATCGGGATGAGGGAAGACTTCGTGATGCCTTGTGAGTTAGTTGGCCTGTGGCAAGTGGGATCTGGGTCTGTGATGTTGGTTGACCTGATGATGTCGGTGATATTCGGACGGGTGGCTTGGGAGAAGACGCAGTAGCTTGTCTGACTGTCACTGGTGCATAGTAGTTAGTTGTTTGGTGCTGTTGGTTGAGCTGGGTTGTAATGCCATCCCTTTTGTTGTTGTTATTGTATATTTATTATCTTACGGGCATATAGGTCCTGCAAACCGCCTTAAAGGTGTAAAAAGATATATTAAGCTAATTATAGGGTAGGTAACTTTACATAGATAATATTACTTTCCCACTCTAGGGTAAGTTATATTACTAGTTGTATAACTACTCTAGAGTAAGTTAGTTAGTCTAGAGGAGCTTAATTAGACTTATTATATTTAAAATAAAAAAAAATAAAAGTATATACTTATTTAAGTTAGACCTAAGTTCTATAATAAAGAGTGCCCTAGTATTAAGTATTTAAAGCTATAAAAAAAATATTCCTAGTGGGCTAAGCTCTTTATAAGGTCTTAAGGACCTTACTTATAGGCTTAATTATAATTACACTATAGTAAAACCTTAGCTAGGGTTTTAGCTATATAGTCTAAGTAAGCGCCTAGACTACTAACTAGGTTTACTTATAATATTACCCCCCCCTATAAGGGCCTATTTACATTAACCCCGCGTTATTATAGTATTAGTACTATAAGTTTAGTTATATAATCTCGTCCTTAAGTATATCTCTTTATTCTTTAAGGATAATAGTAATACCTAACCCTAATTAATAATAAATAGAAATTACTACTACTTATAGCTATAAGGTTAGCCCGGTAGTTATATAAAAGGGCTTTTTCTTTCTTACTTTTTATAGCTTTTCTTTCTTTCTTTCTTATTACTATAGCCCTCTTATATATACCTTTCTTTACTACTCACTCTTATATATACACTTTATTATGTATTGCTTAGTGCAAAAGGGTAGATATAACGCTTAGCCTGTTA
>JABCKW010000188.1:0-45265 GCA_014824385.1 Fusarium cyanostomum | reverse complement strand
GACTAATTCTTATTATGTTGTGAAATTAGTGGCCGACTAAGGGGGGTGGCCGACTAATGGGGTGGGGCTCTTAACTGACTCCTTAGTAGATCCAACTCAGATAGACGTACGGGCTTGTTGATCTAGAGCTGACAGGTAGTCAAGCTGCCCTCGCCAGGATGCCCCATCATGCTAGAACAGCGGGAGCAATTTTGCAGTGCCGGGTACAACTTGAAGTTGCTCCTGGACTTGTTCACTGAGTGTTCTTCCACGTCGGTCGTCAGACTAAAAGCTGAGGCCTGACTGCCGTACCAAGCATAGGCATGTGCTATGATATGTGGCCATGCAAGGCTCACTTCACTCTTGCTCTGCCTCGAAGCGTGAGTTGTCATATAACGTTTCGATTTGTACAGCTATTTTTGATCGCCTCCTGCAAGGGCGTGGTAGTGAGGAGGGGCCGGAGGCTGTGCCCAAGTTTCGAGGGCAAAGTCGGGAAGATCTATCAACGGCCTGTGGTGCCTGTATTAGACTAGAGGGTGGGCGAGAAGCGCGATACCGCAGCCCAGGGCTTGAGCTCTGATCTGTAACGAGGCTTGCAGTGAGCCCCAGCCCAGAAGCAAGGCCGGCCTGCAAGCCATGCAAAGCGTGATGATGTCTACTGGCATGGATGGACCTTGGAGCTGGGGAGCCGGGGTCTCAAGAAAGACGCAGTCGTGGTCCATCGGGGGCCAAGCTGTGATCAAGCCAATTCTTCCGATTGGGGCTCTGTGCGCACTGGGGCCATGGCACATCCACATCAATGTCCTTTTGTCGCACTGCGCCTTAGGCGTGGACGATCCCCGCTTCGTTCTGGGAGCTGTAGTTGCGCGCCTGTGCGAGAGGACAGAACCACGTCGATTGGGTCGATTAGACGCCGTCAGCGCTCGTTTACGAGCTGCAGGCCAAGCCACGACAAGCCACCATCGACTGGTGGGGAGCTCCATGTTGCAATCGGTCTACTCTGTACCATCGCTCGCATCGGTCTGCTTCAAGGCTTGTAGAAATAGAGTTGTTTTGTCGTAGTCGTACCGAATCAGGACTGGATTGAAGTCAGTGCTGAAGAAGGTTTGCCATGGGTTGAATCGCGAGAAGCATATGAGCCAGTCGCTCCAGGAAGACGCGAAAGACGAGACATGGAGATGGAGACGGGCCCGGAAACTTCCCAAAGCGGAGATGAAGCTGGGGACTGAAGCTGCTCATGTGAGTCTGCGAGCACATAACAGGATGCATCCATAAGTGCGGTTAAAGAGTCGGGTACTGACCAAAATTTCGGTGCCTACTTCTGTGCATGTTCCTGGTGCCTAGAGGAGAGGAAGTGGAGGGGGTGTTGTCAAAGGGGGCGGGCGAGTGAGCAAATTGGGGGCCCGAGGAAGCGATCACGGGGCTGTGTGTCGATACCTTGTCTATACCGGGAAGAAAAGTCAGCATTCGATAACAGCGCGGAGCAAAATGTGAGCAACACAGTCGCCAACGTAAAATATGGAGATGGAGAGTGGGAGACGGTAGCAAGCATACTACCCGTTGGCAAGGAATCTACTGAATCCGTCCGTACGGGCCAGACAGTTGCGTTGTAAGGGGAAGGTCCGACGGGGATCTTGTGCAGGAGGAGAAATGGATGTACTATTTACGCCAACCTTGGAAGCCTGGAAGTTGGTAGCCTGGTAGGTACCTACCTACCTTAGGTAGGGAAGGTGCGCGGCAACAGGGTAACGCCTGCCCAACGGTTGCAACCTAGCATCCAACCTTTAGCGCTGCCAATTGCCCAGACACAATTTCGGGGCCGATTACGAAGCGCCCGAAGCGGTAAGGCGCCTGCGTCGCCTCGACACGCTTCCCAGTAGTACTCCCTGTGCCGTATCGAACTAAACTCGACCCAACATCCACGGCACTCTTCGACTCGACCGACGGCACTCATCCAAAGGCACGTCAAGCGGGCGCCGGGGGTCATCCACCCCCGGCCAACGCCAACGCCAATATGGCTCTAGCCCCTCATTGTCCTTGGGACCGCCCTTTCACTAAGAGCCCGCGACCTTGGCCCTGGAACTCGACTGTCCTCGACCCGCCTTTCATCCTCTCAGCAAGCCATTGGATCCCCTTCTAACTCCAGGATACTGTGTCTTACCAAAGAGCCATACTCTGCGCAACGAACTCTTATTGGCAGGAGTTTAGTCGGTCAAGCTTGGTCGAGGGAAATGCGATCCTATTTCCACGGTCGAGAGAGGTGATGCCCCTTAAAAGATGTACCACAACACTGGTTGGGATGAGGATTGGCGAGTGAATGGTGGCCCCTACAATTAATTCGCCTAACTGACTTGACCTCTTCTGTTTCGACCGCCCACACGCCTAGCTCAGAGAGAAGCACAAGCGTGCAGGGATCCGGATCCTTACGGCTTTCCTCAACCGTTCCCGTTTTCCCGTCTCTGTCACCTTTGAGCGTGTAGCTTTGCTTCCAAGACATTTCCAGAAACACAAAGGTCATTGAACCGCCGTTCTCGAACAGGAAGGCTGTCAACTTATTCAGATTTCGAAGCTGGTCAACTTCAAGATCGAATGTGGGATAACGCTAATAATTCGACACAATGGGGTAGCGTTGGACTAAAACTCCCAATGCCAGCGGGCTCGTCGGTCTTTTGAGCGTGGCAGGCATACTGCAGGCATTGGACAGATGATAGACATGACGACCTTGACTCTCCACTTGGAGCGAACCGAGTTCACTGACGTTCCGATCAACTTGCGCCTCTCTGCCCTCACATCGTGGCACTCGGTCGCTAAGTTGGCCTGGCAGTCCCAAATACCCGCTAGCTGCGGCTCCCGCTCCAGCCCCAACCCCAGTATCGGCTGTCGTCTCATAATCCTGGTCCTCCATCTTGGGTACGGACCGTTGGGTCTTGTAATGGCCCGCCCGACTTCAAGTGGGAGTGGGAGTCAGCCATGCGCGCGCTCCCATGCCATACCCCATGTCACTCTAGCCGTGGGTATGTACCTCGATAGCCTGGTAGGGCCACTTCGACACGGGTCTTGACGCCCTGCTGGTCAACTCAAAGGGCCTATCGATACTCATCTCTTCCCCGCTACGCCACATACCTGCACCGTGACCAGTGGTCCCAGTGGTCCCTTGGGCGATGTCTCCATGGCTGCCGGATCTCTTGTCATGAACACGCCCCCATTCACTCCTTCACACCCTCAACAGGCCTTTCCCCCTTCCCCATCTCCCTTCCTGTGGTGCAATGATCCTATACCCTTGCTGACGGCGACTTCTCTCATTGCTCGACGTACGACTTAGACCCTGTCACGTACTGCGTACTGCGTATTGCCCTGTTCCAATGGATGGATGCTGGGTCGTCTCCCATGTCACTCTCTTGGAGAACTGTTTCTGTCAATGCTCCTTCACCTCGTCATGCACGTTTAACTTGAGTATACTGCCCTCTTCATATAAGTCGTCAGTGTCCGGTCCCTGGCCGTGTTTGGGGCTCAGATGGTCCATAGATAGATCACGTCTCAAACCGAGCATCGATGCCTCTCCATCTCTAATCAGCTTCACAAGACCTAGTTATAAGCCCCGATCCTCTCCCCGGCTTGTGACTTATTAATCGCACCGGCACCTCGCCTCGACAAAGACCCTCTTCCACTATCAGCTTCATTGACTTCTTGTCTTTCCGTATGTCTCAACCCGAGTCTCTTTACCTTCCCCCTTCCCCTCCATCCTCAGTCAAGATGGACCCGGCCACGACAGATGGGAGCTGTGACAACCCGAGCTCACCGCCCGCCAGATCAACTGCTGCGAGTCAGGTTTCGGTCAGGGGAGGGCATTTCGTTGCCAACTCAAACATAACTGCCTCGCCCCAGAGTCATCCGCTCGAGCCGTTACATCAGCCTTCCGTATCCTTGCCAAACAGTTACTCACCCAGGGCCTACCTGACCACGTCGGCCGCGGAGTCGTCCTATATTCGCACACCTGCCTCACAGCCCTATTCTCCGTTTCCAGTCTTGACTCCGGCTGGCCTGAACTCGAGTTGGAGTCAACCAGACCCAGTGCAGGAGTCATCTAGTTCGTCCTTTCGCCAACAACAGCCACAGGGTGGAACGTCTTTACAGCCATTGGCATCGGACTCCCACCAGGTAGAAAGATCAACCGACATGAGGTATATCATTATTACCTCCCACACCTTATGTTGGCGCTAATGGTCATCGCAGCACTGTTACTCTCCAGTTTGATCCAACCTTCTCCATGGGGCCGAGATCGGCTTTCACATGGCCAGGTGCGCAGGCCTTGTCTTCTCTCAATCCTGCAACTCCAGCTGATGGCTTTGACAGGTCCCCTTGAATCGAATGCCTCTGGAAACGGCATAATTAGTCCTGGACTGTCTTCAATGGGTCAGGTCTCTGGAGCCAGTCTCACACCTCCACCCCAGTCAAGATCTTTGACATCGAGTCCTCCGCGACTATCCCTTACGGCGGACCAGCGAGAAACGAAGCGATACCAGGACAAAGCACGCCGGGACACGAGGTTAGTGGGCCGAATGCGCCGCGCTAGCAGCAACTCTTATGTTGATTCCCCGCCGCCGTCCATGACGCTCCCCAATGCGACAACTGCTATGGGCCTTCCAGCTTACACCGCTGCGTCTGCACCGGTGACTCTCATGAGCGAGCCGGCGACCACAATCAGCAGTTCGACATATCTGCAATCCTACAGCCCGGCCATCGAGGACCAGCAGACACAATCAGCATCGGTGTATCCGACTGCCTACCCACAGAGCTTGTAAGACCCTTGCAAAGATAGGGCGGCGCCCGGACCACGCTAATTAATCTGCAATCATCAGACAAGCTAACTACAACATGCCCGTGGACTATGCGGCTGTTTATGCAGGACCCGGCCATTACAGGTATATCGCCGGCCCGCACCATTTGACTGGGATTAGCTGACAGTGCTCGTGACAGCACCCGACCGACATCTATACCTGTTGGCCAGGACGTTGGATTCATGTACCATGTGCCTGCCGTCATGGGCTCTGGGAGCGCAAACTCCCCCGAAGGCGGGCACGTCAGGGTAGTGCAAAGTCGGCCAAAACCACGGTGCTGGGAACACGGCTGTAACGGACGCCAATTCTCGACATTCAGCAACTTGCTGCGGCATCAACGCGAGAAGTCCGGGCAGGCGGCCAAGGCGACGTGTCCCAATTGCGGAGCAGAGTTTACCAGGACCACCGCTCGAAATGGACACATGCTTCACGACAAGTGCAAGGGTCGACGAAACAGCTAAGGGGCATATTTTCAAATAAACATTACGGAAAAACTGGGGCATGCCTTGTGCTCTCGTTATCCGAGCTTTTCGCACTCAGCCTCGGACTCTGCCAGATTTGGTGTTGGTTGCTTATACACACTTATCCGAAGCTGCGGTTGTTGGCACATTACTATTATGGGACGGCGTATTTTTGGCAGGCAAAAGGCCCCGGCCGGGACGCAAAGGGAATCAAGCCTTGCGGGCTGGTCTTTACAATGAATTTAAATGGAATGGCTGGCATGGTGAACGAGGTTCAGGTGTCCAGATAAGGGATGCATCACGAAAGAACTTGGGACGTCTCTACGAAAGCAGAGATTTGTTGATGGTTGGATTCTATTTGGAGCGCGTTATTGAAGAGTCTATTTTGGGCTCCTGGTGTTTCTTCTCTTACCATCATACCCCCATACCGAGTTTCCGGTGAGGACTCTGGATTTTCTTGTTATTCACATTTTATATTTACCATTTGTTACTTGAACCCGATCACGATACATGCTAGAAAGTGCTGGCTGCTTGGAAGCTAGACAGCAACAAACTGCGTTACTCTCAAATATGCCATTTGTCAAACATCCAAGCAATCTAAGTTAAAGAGTCCGAAGCCCTTGCCTGCCCAGCCCTTCAGTCATGAATCAGGCAAGCCCGAAAAAGGCTGCCGGATCAACCAGTCAGCCACGTCTAGCGTGTGCTGCACTATTGCATTGTTGGAAGTATTACGGGTACAGAGTAGACAAATGTCAAACGCGCCCAGCCTCGTGACTATGACTGGCCGAGTTGGCAAAAGACGGACAGCAAATTTAGGGCAGCAAGGATGCAAGAATCGAACGAGGTAGAGAATCTGAAACAAACCGCCCGCAAGAGAGAATGGGATGCCCCAGACCACTGGGAAGGACGTGCGAGTGAGAAGCAAATGATCGCCGCGGCAAGCAAGCCCACCCTAAGTCCTAAGTGACCAAAGAGCGTCAGAGCTTGCAGCACACAGCCGCACCGCAAATAGCACGGGACAGCCCAGGGGACGGGAAGGGAGGGGGTCGCAGCGAAGACAAGGCGGAGAGAGCCCAGAGGATGAGACGCGAGGTGGCTTGTAGCTTGTAGCATAGGGGAGCAACAGAAGTGCGAGCATAACGTTATCAGGTTGGCGAGATTCTAGTGGTAATACTGACTCGGTGGGCGTACCCTATTATGCAATCCCGGGTCCCAGCACAAGGAATAGACGTCCGGTAATCGGGGTCAAAGTCGAGTACCCAGAGGCAAACGTGCGCCAAAGCTTTCTGGCCCGGGACCTTGGGGACGGTTAGCCGGGATCGTGTCGGACCCGAGCAGGGCAAAGCCAGCCATGCCCAGCAAGGCGGCGCGTGAACGCACGCCCCTCCAACATGGGCGCCCCCCTGTAGGTAGTACTTTTTGTAGAGCAAGATTTCACAGGCGGGCCCCCGGGGAAGGTTTGACATGGCAGTTGGGGGGCGCGGATAGGTAGATAGCCTGTAGGTGGCTGGTGAAACGGGGGCCGCCACATGGGTTGTGAACGACAAGCCGTCACCTTGATCGGCCCACCACCTAAGCTCAAACTGAAAGTCTACTTCCGAGTTAGGAAATTACTTAAATAACCAAGCCACAATCGAATTGGGAAGGTTATTCGAACGGTCAGCCGTAGTATGGGGGAATATCAGAGCTTCAATATACAAATTTAGCGACACATTTACCCAAGCCTCTCTAGCACCCCCGGCTACACTTACGTGGTTTCAGTCGTGGGAGCCGCTGCAGGCGCAATAGCTCTCTCATTGAGCTTCAAATTCGCTGATGTGTTTTGTTCAGCCGGACCTTTTTAAGTTTAACAAAACTCTATTATATAAGCATGTTCCTAACATGGAAACTAATTTCCATTTTCAGCGTAGCGGGCCGTTGATACTTTGGTGACCTTACCTCCCCAGTCTGCTCCGCCGTGGCCCCCGCGGCCGCCCCCCGCGGATACCGCCAAGGGCTCTAAAGAACGTGGCACGGCTATGAGGTTGTAGTGAAAGGGTGGGGATGACAATGAGAGAGCTCCCGGTCCCGTTAGTAGTTGACCAGGGGGGTTGTACTTGGTACTTGGCCCCTGCAAGTGGGAACCAGCGAATCAGAGAAAATTTACAATTGCCAGCCCCCTGGATAGGGTAGCAATGGGCAATTGCACGCCATGACCCAAGTGATGAAAGTAACCCTGACAAACAGGAAACTGAATATTCCACCTCAATTTCAAGGACATGACGGCATGGACCCCAACGACCGTTTTGGCCCATGACCAGTCGGTTCTGGGTAAGAAACCATCATGATGCGCCTGTGAGCTAAGGGTCAGCGTGGATCGGATTGTCGCCCATCTGCTAGGCATCAACATTCAAGTCTTGCCACCGTCCCCTACTAGCAAGCTGTGTGGTCTTCGAAGGATGAAAGATGATGGAACAGGTCCCTTTGAAAGGAATTAGAATAAGAATCTAGCTTTGGACTAACCATATTGATTGACAGTGACCAGAATGACGTGAGAAATCTTGAAGTCGGGCAAAACCGTTGGTAAGGCAGAGTAGGGCTGGAAAAGCGGGATTCGGAAATCCATTGCAATTTAATTAAATCAAAAGTGGAGATGGAGTTTGGCGTGACACGGTAGGGCGTAGGGCCCGGGAAAAGGGGAATGTGGTTTCTCGTTCTTTAGTGAGTGTGAGATATACGAAAAGACACAGGCACGGCAGAGGTAGGGCTCTCGCATCCTGTAATTTCATGCGACACAATGGATGAATCCTTCTATTAACTCCCGAGAACGGGGCGGCCCAGATTTCGCTAGATGGGATGGATGGCGAGCGCGATTCGCAAAGTAAAGCGGCAGATCGCGAACTACGAACCAGGGTGAGCGAATCCGAGTGCGAGAATAGCCAAGTCTTTCACGCATATCAAGCGCCAGGAGCATGGGCTTGTGAAGGTTCCGCCATTGGTTAATAAAGGTGGGGCAGAAAGATCGAATCTTCCGCCGTCCTTGGGTACTTGCACAGGTGCTTTGCAACGACAATGTAGATGCCCCTTCGTGCTATGGAGGATTTTGATAGGAGCGCGATTCCAACAGAGTGTAAAGCTATGAGCCCGATTAAGTTCATTGGAACGCATGGGAAGTCTAATTATTCCTTGATGTCTTATGTGACTTTGAGCAGAAAGTTTGGCTTGCGTTCTTCACATCGACCGAGAATTCGGAATGAAATCCCAGGATTCGGAGGGAATTTGCAAGCCGGGATTTGGACGATCCTCCGGATCCAGGAGCTAGATTGCCGGCCGGGTTTGGGGGGGACCTCCCTATGGTGATGAGAGCTCGAAAGTTCTCTCCATGCTTTCAAGATACGATCCTACTGCCGCCCTAAAACCCTTTTCTCTTGTGATACTCCTCGGATATGACAGCTACCTAAGGCTCTTTGCTAGGCGTTTTTGATATGTGTATTCACCCTAACGTCTGTGTCAAGTGCTGAAACAAAGAGCCTGCCACCTCTACCCCACGCAACTTATTTACTTCTTCTCGAACCACCATGGAGCGAGCCCCTCGTAGACAGTTCCGACAGCCGGTGGTTGGGAACAAGAGATGGCACATCAAACCAGCACAGCTTGCCTCACATTTAGTCCTGATCTACATGAAAAGCTGAGACCCAATCTAATCTCCCATTAACTGGCTCAAACAAAACATTGGGGTTACTAAACTCAGGCGCTGGGCTGAGTTCAACGTCACACCACACATCACACTGCACGAAAGAGTTCCCACTTCTCCTGTATCCTGAACTAAAAGTGTGGGCGTTTGAAGCTTTGAAAAGTCTATGTTGTAGACTCGGTGATTGAAGCCTTTGCGCTGTCTTTCCCTGGGTACATACTTGGGAGTGACGAGGCCAAAGAACCGTCGCGCCTGTTTAACGCACTAAGCGCGGTTCTTAGGTACCTACCTTACCTAAGGTACTAGTTAGTACTTAGCTCTGCCCCACTATACGTACCTGTACCTGGAAGTTGCAGGCCGTGAACTTCTTGGTGCTACCTATATCCGCACGTTCCAACAGCAACTCAAACTCCGTCTCGTCGTCGGTCGACATTCTCACCCCCATCCACTATGCCACAATGGCCATGACGGCGTCGCGATACCGAGCCCGCAAGCAAAAGGTCTTCCGGTCCGTGTTCCAGACCGACATCTCCCAGCCGACTCCTCGCTCGACTCCCGTCGCGGCTTTCACCGAGCACGGCGTCGCCTTTGGCAGTCCCCACGCGACGCCTCAGCATGGAGCTCCCCCACCACCGCCGCCGCTTTTCCATCAGACTCTCCATCAGGCTGGCGACCAGGTGAGGTGGGATCGAGCATGGCACGCTGTTACTTCTAGGATTCAGTTGCCAACCTCAGTTGCCGTTGAGGATTCCTTTGGCACCTTGCCGCCAGAGTCACAGGACTTCGACCTGGACTTGCGAGACTCCCTGGCCTTGCTTCTCTACCCTGGCCGTGCATTGCCCCAGGCCGCCCAGACGGAGGATATCCTTCTTTGGCACACGCAGCAGGTTCGCCAACACTTTGTTCACCATGTCATGCCGTTGCTGGCCGCCTGCGCCAGCCAAGCCGGCCAGACACAGGTCTTGCTCTCCAGCATCTCAACTCTCGAGGCTGCCCATCGGCAATATCTGTACGGACTAAATTCCATTGTGCAAGGATTCGAAGACGAAACGTCAGCAACTACAGCTTTCACCAAGTTTCGTCGAGATTTGCATGCTATCATCGGAAACTCTCTGAATCAGGGCTTAACAAACGCCCTCCGCAGCGTGTTACGCAGACTAGTTTATCTCAATCTTGGTATTGGCAAGAGCTATGATGGGAAATTGTCATCATCAGAACCTGCAGACGACAGTGACCATTCAGTGGCTCGCAAAGAGCTCTTGGGCCTCCTAGAATCCCTGCAAAATGTTGGTCTAGCGGGGGAGAAGTTCCAAGTGCTGTTTGCTGAAATCATGGATGCAAGCATGGAAGAGTTCATCAAGGCCTCGTATTCAGGAGTTTGGCAGGTATCAGAACAGCCAACAACACCATGTTCAAGTACGCTTACTGGTTGTCTCAGCCATCTATCAGATTGGGTTGAGAATCGCTACGGGCGCCTTGCTGTTGAAGTCTTCAGTCACCTCGGGACGCAGATTGCTTGGAATGATGTTGAGTGTTGGAAGGAAATCGCTGTTGGGCGCCTGGCCACCCTGCGAATCCAGGAACTCTTTGACATTGCTCTGAACTGGCCTGAAAGTAAGGGAGGGCTCGAGGACCTTCGCTCAGCCGTTACGACACCACAACGCCGCCTTCAGCTCACTGATACGTTTTCCATGGCTTTACAGAAGCGGCTTCTTCATCCCGGCCGATCCACATTGGACATTCTCCAAACTTACATAGCCATGATTAGGACATTTCATGCGCTGGATCACTCAAAGGTCTTGCTTGACCGCGTTGTCCATGCGCTACAGCTGTATCTCTGTCAGAGGGATGATGCTATCCGCATTGTGGTGACGGGGCTGCTTTCCAATCCTAGCAGCGTTGATACAGGCCTAGGGAAAGCAAAGCTGGTAGAGCTGGCAGTACTACTCAATTCAGCTTCTCAGCAGCAGCGGCGCCAGACAGACGACGAAGACCTTGATTGGGACGACATGTCGTGGGTTCCCGACCCAGTGGACGCGGGCGTCAACTATAAGAGACCCAAAAACGAAGACGTTATCGGCACATTGATCAACGCCCTTGGCTCACAAGAAATCTTCATCAAGGAGTTCCAGCTCATCATCGCAGAGCGCCTTCTCTCTAACCAAACGACCTTCTTGCAAGAGACAAAGGTATTAAGTCTTTTAAAGAAGCGATTCGGCGAGAACGCTCTGCAGAATTGCGATGTCATGATGAAGGACATCCAAGACTCGAAGCGAGTGGATGCGCTTCTGGGCAAAAATCTACGGCAAACCTCGAACAATGCGGGTGCGCTCAGTTATCACTCCAAGATTCTCTCACGGCTCTTCTGGCCTAGTCTGCCAAAAGATCCATTCACAGTACCACCGCCTGTGGCAGAGCTGCAGAGTCGGTACGAGCAAGGATTCGAGCACCTTAAGACGTCCCGGAAACTCACTTGGCTGGACCAACTCGGGTCGGCAACTGTCAAACTAGATTTCGAGGATCGCTCAGTTGAGCTGGAGTGCAAGACATACGAGGCCGCGGTGATCTACGCGTTTCAGGATGAAAACGGCGGAGGCGAATCCGGTGCCGTAGAACGTACTTTTAACGAGATCTGGGAGCAACTCATGATTGATGAAGACCTCCTCGAGCTCGCTCTGAGATTCTGGGTCAGCAAGCGAGTGCTTCGCGATATTGGTCACCAAACCTACATGGTTCTAGAGCGGCTAGACGACGAGGGCGTAGCACAACAAACAGATACTCCAGCAGATGGCCAAGGCTCCGAGGATGGCGGCCAGCCATCTCCGCGCAAGGCCAAGATCGATTCGAAGGAGCAAGAGCGGCGAACTGTCTACTGGCAATTCATTGTGGGCATGTTGACAAATTCAGCGCCTGCCATGCCTCTTGGACAGATTCTGATGATGATGAAGATGTTGATCGCCGATGGCTGCCCGTGGAACAACGAGGAACTGCAGGAGTTTCTGGGAGAAAAGGTGGCGGAGAATGAGTTGGAGCTAGCAGGCGGCAAGTATCGCTTACCCAAGAAGTAAAATAATAGGCTGTGGACCTCGGATTTTTCTTGCGGGCGAAACCACTGCGTCATCGGCTCAGCCGCAGGGTTCGGATCAAGTGAATCTTGCCGCAGTGTTACCCTCTCCCAACAGGCTGAGACGGCGGTGGAGACCGTCAGCATCTATGGAGTACTTGCAAGACAAACATCCGGAACCGAACATTGGCCGTGACTCGCCGAGGCAAGGGTTTGACAATGAATGAGTTGCGGAGGCTGGCAGCACTGTATGTTGCATCAGAGTGGAACGGCATAGATGCAGAGACGGCTGGTTGCGGCTTTTGAGGCGAGGATGAGGCGATGCTCTGCCGGCGAGGGACGAAAGCAAACAAGCCGGAGGCCGGGTTTCCAAAATCCACGGAGTAAGCAGTCAGGCTTTGTGGGTTACATATGTCGTGTCCGGAGAAAGACTCCTCAGGCTTTATTTATATAGAAAGTAGGGCGGTGCGTTGCTCCAAGCTTTGACTGCGGACGGACAAATAGCTAAAATAGGATATACCTACAATGATGCCACCCAAAAAGTGTGAGTTCTCCGAGTGTCCGTGATCGCTGCCGGGATCTACGGAGTTGGGATAACGAATTAGATGTTTGCCCTAAAAGACATTGAGAAATATCATCATCTTGAGTCTTGACATGTTGCAAATCTGGTTTATCGACGGGGGTTGGCATTTAGCCAGGATCTAGGTATTCCGAGTGCGGAGGGGCCAATTGACGACTTGGAGGTTAAAGTGGTTGCAGCTTTGGCAGCTTGGAAATGGGAGGATCAGCAACGCCCGGAGCGGCACGAGCGCCTTGACTGCCCATGAAGATGCTCAGGTGCTTGGGGGCATACACGTATGGATTGATGGCGCGTGAGATGCGCCAAGGTTGTGCGAGAACCTAAAACAGAGACAAGGCTTGCTTTGCTGTGTTGTATGTTGAATCTCAGCGACAGGGAAAGTAGAGTGAAAGCCTTAAACATGCTCTTCAATATTTATTCTCTTGCTTTCTCCGTATTTTGAAAGATAGTGTTTCTGCTTTCAATGCTTCTCTACGCAGCCACCTTGTCATTCACCTGAAAGCCAAAGCAAGGAGGGACAAAGCAGTGCGCCAGCAGCTCCATCAATCAGCAGCTGTCTCAGGAAAGAAAGAAAGGAGATTTGAGACAAGGTTGCCATTCGCATGTGAGACCTGAATCGGTGCAATCGGGCTGAGATGGGCGTTGTCCTGAATTTCAGGGAGTGTCAGGTGGAGGTGTTGTGTTTGTTGTCTTGGGTGTTGCGGTGGTAGCCGACTGGCTGTGCCATCGTAAGCTTGCTGGCGTTTTAGTTCATTGTGTTTGATGAATGATGTAGGAGAGTTCACAAGACGAGAGGGAAGCCACATAGACAAGATGACGACCAGACTTGTACGGGCGGTAGTGGTGAGAAGGTTGGGAGAGAACTCAACTCAAAGCCAACTTAATTAGATCCCATGGTGGGGAAAGACGACAAACAGAGACCGATAGTCTCTGTGCGGACCCTGTTCTGCTGGGTTTGGACATTATTCGTGTTATGCAGCTTGCCTTGCCGAGAAAGGGCCCCGGCTGGTTCTGTTGCCAAAGAGACAGCGCAGTCAGTAACTGGAGATTTGAGGTTCTCAGAGTTGGAACGTCAGATGGACGCAAGGTTGACGCTGGAGGAGCTTCGGTCGGGTCATGACCGAGGTTGGGCCTCTCTGGCTCGGCGAAGGGTTATTTTGTCGTCGCGAGGGCGCAATTGTGAATGTTTGTCTGATGGGAATATTGGCTGTGGGCCTAGTGTTGGGTGACGGGCATTGTGATGGATGACTCGAGGCGCGAGGCGACAGCAGGCCCTCACATGATGCCCATGCCTGCCTTACAGCTTGAGCCATCACACATGTAAAAGTACGGAGCCTCAAGATGAGGAGGGTCAGAGCGAATTAGGGAACGCCTGGGACACTGTGGGGGTTCCCAGTAAAAATATTTAGAAATATCCCTGATCTATAATTTGGACTCGGCTTTGCCTTGATTCAGTCGTTGATTGCTGGGCCTTGATAGAATCTGTTAATTGATGAGCATCTCGCTGCGTGCAAAGACCGATAATAGGGCCATAAACCATGGGTCAAATAAAGAGACAACGAGAGGAATGGTTGAGCCCCAAAACCTAGGTTTCTCTGCTCTTCTTTTCTTTTTCTTATGAGGGGGGCCTCTGATTCGTACCTGATCAGCTGGAGCTGATGGTTTCCGCCATCGGATGGGTGGGTGGTGGTTGAGTTTGTCCAGGTGAATAGGCTCATTCTTACAGCGGTTTCTTGCTGCAGAGACACCCAAAAACGCGCAAGGCAAGGCCAAAAAGGCAACCTGAAAGACTGGATCCAATCCAATAGGGCCAACCCATCATGCACTCTTCTCTCTCACATCATGTGCGCCGTTGAGGATGGTTCCGTCCCACCAGCACTTACTACATTCTTACCTGGCACGCAATGCTCCACTGAGGCGATCTTGTCCCGCTATTGCTCAGGTGGTGATGAGTGAGCAAGAAAGAAAAAGCCGGCGCCCAGGAAGCCGAGCGAGGTTCCCGTGCCGGTGCGAGTTGGATCGATGATGGGCTGCGCCGGCTTGGGCTTGGGCTTGGGCTTGGCCGGGCTTGAATTCTCCCACGGCCTACGGCTGGGCCTCCAATATTGTCCACTGGCCGGCTAGACTTCCTCTGCGCATGACCATGACTCTCTCCAGCTCATCACCCCCTTGTAAGTGGAGGTAGACTAGGTACAAAATAACAGGATAGTTGGGTCGGGTGGTTCTTTAGAGCGTCGCTTCGTCCGGGATGATGGAGGAAGAGGAGAAGTCAAGAGGGGAGCTTGTTCTCCGTCTATTCGCACCTTGGTTTGGTCGTCTGTCTCTCCCGTCGTCGTTCGTTTTACCTTTCGGTTGTTTGCCCATCCATTTCTTCTCCCTCGCTCTTCATTCATTCAGTCACCTCTTCCCCCCTGCCTGCCTGCCTCTCTCTCCCTGCCGTTTGTCTCTGTTCGCATATTCGGCTTCTCTCTTGATGATCCATCCTCACCTCCCGCCCCTCGCCCGCTTCGCTTCGCTTATCACGACCAGGTAGTCAGTCAGTCCCGCATTGAACCTGGGCGGGCCTTGCTTGGAAGCTTACTTGAAGGATACCGATCAACCCGGCTCTCCACCTGCTACCAAACACGACCGGGCGGCACCAGCGTTGAGTGTGGGCGACTGATCCTGTCCATCCTACTTGCAACTGCGGCTGCGGCTGCGGCTGCGACTCTGACTTGACTGCGACATTTGGTGCAATCATCCCAGGGTTTTTGTTGGAGGAACAAGAGAAGCCCGAGTTGTTCATTCTTCCCTTTCTATCTACCTACATATTCTTCCAGAGTCCAGACATCTTCTGCCTTGCCTGGGCACGCCTGGATAAAGACAAAGAAGCCTTTCTCAGGATACAAACCTTGCCTGCCTTTTCTCTCTACGCCTCCGTAACCTGACCTGAATCTGACCTGTTCCCTCTCACGTCTGGCTACACTGCCTAAACGCCTCGTACATTCGCAACCGTCAACGATTGGAGCTGCGCCGTATCCAACAAACTTCGGACCCTCCAGCCAGATTATCTTACATTGCCCGTCTTCCATACCACACACAATTCACGACATTTCTGCCGCCTGCCATTGCCATTGCCACTGACTGCCACCGACGCTCGCGTCCGACTCGTCCACCACACCTCTCCTCAGGTCTCGCGAGGGCCCCAGCAACAAGGGAAAGCAGAACTGAGCGTCTGGACCACCTCCTGAGCAGGCCCAGCCCAGCTCGGCGTCACGACCTGAACGAGCGAGCGCCGCGAGCAACCGGACAAAGACGTCGACACTGCTAGTTAGGTACCTATTACTGCTGGATTCCGTCCGAGCCTGTCCCTGCCACTCACAGCATCACCACCCGTCCACCGCCGGCCAGCGCAGTCCAGTCCGGGCCAGGGAGTCTCATTCGTACAAGACGTGGCATTTGTTTTAATTTTTGCATTTCTCCTCTCGTCTCTCGCTCAGCTTTCCTGTCCTGTCCCCCACATCGTTTTAATCCTCTCTTTCTCTTTCTCTTTCCCTCTCTTTCCCTCTCTTTCCCTCTTCCTTCCTCTCTTTCCCTGACCGCCCTCTACTCGTCGGCATCTTCTGACAACCGCACCGCCGCGCCCTCTCCCCGCCTCCTCATCGTCGCAGAACGCCGGCTGCTAGAGTTAGGCTACGTCGTCATCGGCGTTATCGCAACCTCCGATAACGAACGACTGCCCCTCATCCTCATATTCGCCCTCGTCCGCGTCCACCGCGGCCGTCCTCATTCTACTCTCCCTATCCCTCTGCGTCCCTCGCTTCAGCCTCCGGGAGCCCTTGATCCCATGACCGCGACCACTCCGCGTCTCCCGATCACCGCTTTGTGATCGCAGCGTGTTACCGATAGTCCTAGTCCAACACTGCTAGAATACGAATACACACCCATCTCTTACGTGGGACCTCGTGCAAGCAACTGGTGTTGCTGCCACCCACATCGTGCTATTTTGAGACTTGCAAAGTCGGAGCTGCCTCTTTCAATACTTGCCGCGTCTGAGATACCATATCGGGTTCTAGGAAAGCTTGTGTCCTGCGCAGCTCCGCTATTTAGGCCGTTGCGACGAGGTTAATCTCACAGCGAAGCTGCGTTGCCCGTAATGGATCCCATGGATTACATGCTACATAATCACCCCCGGTCCTCTGGTCACTACGATCCCGTACATTCGGCTTCTAGCCACTGGATGCATCACTCACAAAATTCACCTCCATACTCATGGCAGACACAGAACCCAGGCTTGCCTCAAGGCTATTCTCACCACCCGCTGCAGCCTGCGCCCAGCTCGGGCGCGGATCCGTTCCAGCTCAGCCATCATGGAGGCATGTTACCGCCTATGTTGAGCCTGCCGCACCCCGGTACGTTTTCAGATAACATACCTGGGGCGGTATCGCCGCGACCAAATGGGCGGCATCAAGTGCACCGCAGCAGTGCTATGCTACCGCCCGGCGCGCCGACGACTTCCAGCACGGGGAACCACAGCCATGATGGAGCTTTTGCAAACCAAATACCCGGTGGCCGGTCGCTGGGTTTTCAACCACATCTCAGTTTGGGTATGCCACCTGTTGGTGCAGGCCAGGAGCCTAATTCACTACAGCGTCCACCATACAACTTGTCTGAGCCTTCAGCAAACGGCTTCAGCCAAAACAACAACTCCTCACACTTCGTGCCTGCCCCTCTTCCTCCTCACCCTTACATATCAACACCACCGCCGCGGCGAGGGCACTTCTCATCAGCTTCTGTGTCGTCCAGGGCGTTCCGTGATATACCCTCTCCCACCAGTGAGCTCCCCTCACCTCGGCCTCGGCCCTCCTTTTCTCTGGTTACACCGAGTTGCGGGCTTGCGAAACCTTCTCCAGTTCCTCGTTATTGTTTTTATGCACCTTTTTCCAGCGGCTAACTTTTTCACCAGGACCATCTCCTCCTGCGTCTGGATTTCGCCGATCTCATCCTCGACAACGTCGGTCAGCATCTTCTCGCATCGTGGCATCAGAGCAAGGACGCGACGACGACGACGACATGAGTCGACAAGTGTATCTCGACCATGTCCTCCATAGTCCGGGTGGATCAGATTCCTCCTCAGAAATGGAGGATGTCCTCATCCGTCACATGCAAGTTGTTAGGGGTTCCGTGTCCACCAAGATGGTGGCGTCAGCGTCAACAATAAGGTCGCTTCAAAGCGTCAAAATTGAAGATCTAGCCAAAGCGGACCGGAGTAAGTGTCCTTGTCATGGGCTCAACCCTGAGGTAAGGCTGAGGCTAATGCGTTGCAGGTTGTGTTATTTGTTATAATGAATACGGCGTCAAAACCCCAGAGGGTATCAACGAGGTCCCCCTTCGCCTGCCAAAATGCGGACACGTTTTTGGGGACCATTGCATCAAGAAATGGTTGGAGGATTCCGATAGTTGCCCGTATTGTCGCGACAAGCTACATTCAGAGCCCAAACCGCAGGCCGGCTCTTCTGCCAGAGCATTCATGAACCTGATGAGGTCGCAAGGCATTCCACTTCCCCCAGGGTGCGTGATTAGGCTGTCATTGGAATAGTTTGCCTGTCCAGTAGCTGACAAACTTGATAGGATGGCCCCTACCGCTAACCCAGATGATATCCTGGCCAGAGCGTTGGCTGCAACATATGGGATCACAGACCGAAGAAATGGTTCTCCATCTCGACAGTCCGTTGCGGCAGGCAGAAGGTCACCACCAAGGGACGCTGGTGAACGACAACGTCGAATTCGACCACGCCATAGCATCGCGAACACGCGCGAGTCTCTACCTTTGCCGGAGGTTCATAACCGCATGGTCTCTTTTGATGCCCCTTTGCAGCGCGTTGCTCCCGGCGCACCCCTGGTCGGCCCGCCTTTTCTACAGCAGCGAGATGATTTGTCACCAATGGAGCGCCAGCACGAAAGGGCTAACGAACTCGCTCAAGCTTCAAATGCTGCATCGGCAGCTCGGCAGCGAAACGCAACTCCACCACCAATCGATTCGATGCCGTCGATATCATCCTTTGCACCTCAGTACCAGCCGCGGGGGGGCTACCAAGATCGCTTGGAATCGTTTCTTGCGGGATCGTCATCTCAGAACTCATCAGTCCAATCCTTTCGGAATCCACTACAGACGCAGGCTGGCGTGGCGCTGGGGGGGCGAGGAAATAACGAAACCACGGCCCCGCCATCGATTGTAAGCTCGCAACAGAATCTGGCTAGAACTACCCAGAACAACAGAAATCGGCCTTGGTAGCGCCAGGTCTGGGCTTAATTGGCATGGAATACCTTTTCCCGCTGATGGGCCAGGTGGCCAAGTGAAGGACGTGCAGAAGCATACGACTGCGAGCTCGACCATTTGGTAGCGTTTGAGCCGGTGGACAACAGGGGAGAGACCGTGCGGAGACTATTGACTTGTTGAGGTCATGGTCGACGGAAGCGACCCGGGGATTTGCGGGGTAGAACAATACAGAATCGGGGTTCGCATCTGGTACGGTTTTGGCGTTGACTTCGGCAATCGGGGCATCATGGAAATTGCACAGGGCAAAGAATTTTCTGGAGTATATTTGGTGTTGTTTTTATGACGTCTGAGAACCTGGTCTATTTTGGGGAGCGGCGGACAGAGCAATAGCTAGCTGTCCTATTACAGCAGCGGAAGTAGCGATAATTTCACATGAAACACACCCATTATGTCACCACTCTTAACTTATTGCAACCCTAGCTCGACTTTGAACAAAAAACAACAGGCTTTATAAAGGGTCATATCCACGATTAGTCCCAACTAGAGCTAGTGTAGTCTGTAATGTGCGAGAGATTCGGCCACGGAGACCACGGGTCGGAGTTTTGGATGTTGCAACCATGTCCGTTGGAACGGCGTAACGTTGACGACCGATTGGACACTTCCCCAGACTGGCTTGGGGGAACCCAGGTTCTCTGACAGCTTGAGTCTTGGAGAGTTTTGGACATCGACGGCATCCCCACCACATGCAAGATAGACGAATCGCTTATAAGGCCATCCCGTGGCCGTACCCCCATTGCGACGTGCAACACTCGTTGCTTGTCTTGCCTGTGTCCAACATTATCATACTTCTTGACCCCCCTTTTTGCGTGAACATTGAAGCTTGTCATGGGGTTGCCGTGGGAGAACATCGCCGGCAGTGCTATCACAGGCACGTTGGCGCTCGCCTGGATGCAGGGCGATTGGTCAAGGTTGCTTCTGCTGGGACACTTTGCAGGGTTGTGGATCATGGGCTTCGCGCTCTGGACTGCCTGGGCAATCTGGGTTTATCCGCTGTTCATGTCGCCGTTGCGATATCTCCCTGAGCCTTCTAAAAACCACTGGATTTTGGGACAGGCAAAGAGGATTTGGGCTGAGCCTTCAGGCGTACCAATGCGAGAATGGTTTGTTGACTGCCATCGTGTACCACGAGGTGGTGTTTCAAGAACAGCCTACTAACTGCAATCTCCAGGGTCACCGAGATCCCCAATGATGGCATTATCCGCTATCGCGGTATGCTCAACCAGGAGCGAATCTTGGTCTGCTCGTCCAAGGCGTTGGCCGAGGTGCTTGTCACCAACAACTACGCGTTCGCAAAGCCGAGCCAATTTCGATGGTCCATCGGCCGCATTCTTGGAGTGGGCATCTTGCTTGCTGAGGGCGACGAGCACAAGTTGCAGCGTCGCAGCTTGACGCCTGCGTTTGCGTTCCGCCATATCAAGGATTTGTATCCCGTCTTTTGGCGCAAGTCCAGGGAGGTGACTCGGGCGATGACAGCAGAGTTTAGTCATCAGGAAGAGACCAACGTGGAAGTATCCAGCTGGGCATCACGAGCAACGCTCGACATCATCGGCGTCGCCGGAATGGGACGGGACTTTGGCGCCATTCAGGACCCGGAGAGTTTGCTCGCCAGAACGTACCGGCAGATCTTCAAGCCGTCCCGTCAAGCCCAAATTCTGGCCCTCATCGGCACGTTTATCCCTTTGAAAATCATCACCAGGCTACCTTTCCGTCGCAATGAGGATATCAACAAGGCGGCCAGCGAGATCCGGGCGGTATGCCGAGATCTCATCCAGGAAAAGAAGGCCAAGCTAGCCAACAAGGAGCAGCTCGATGTTGATATCCTCTCGGTGGCGATTGAAAGTGGTGGGTTTACGGACGAGAACTTGGTCGACCAGCTCATGACATTCCTCGCTGCGGGTCACGAGACGACGGCATCGGCCATGACCTGGGCGATATACATGCTCTCTAGATATCCCGACGTACAGAGCCGACTACGGGAAGAGGTGCGCGAGCGTTTACCCTCTGTGGATTCAGATGTCGACATTACCAGTCTCGACATAGACCACATGCCTTACCTCAATGCCGTATGCAACGAGGTTCTTCGTTATTACAGCCCCGTGCCGCTGACAATGCGCGATGCCGCCCACGACACCACGATCCTGGGCCATTCAGTCCGACGCGGCACACGCATCGTCATCGTACCCTGGGCAACCCACTTCGACCGCGAGCTCTGGGGCTCCGACGCGGACCGCTTTGATCCGGAGCGGTGGCTACCGTCCGGCGCAGAGGGCGCCGCCGCCGGCCGCAAGGCCGCAAGCGGGGGCGCAACCAGCAACTACGCGTTCCTGACGTTCCTGCATGGGCCGCGGAGCTGTATCGGGCAGAGTTTCGCCAAGGCTGAATTTGCGTGTCTGCTCGCAGCGTGGATTGGACGGTTCGACTTCGCGCTGGCGAACCCGGCAGAGATGGACGAGAAGAACGTGGAAATCCGGGGCGGTGTAACGGCCCGGCCCGCTAAGGGGATGCATGTCAAGGTTAGAGTTGTAAGCGGGTATTAATGCGATGAGCGAGGTTTCTCATGGATGATATTAGTAGCGTGCTACGGCATGCGTCGTCTAGTGTCTCGTTGGATTGGAATAGTAATTATAGTTGGGCAATTGGACGAGATAATGACTCACTGTGTGTAAATCGAGGGGGGGTTGGCAGGTTAACTGTAATCCTGAGTCATTCTCTCCAAAGCTCCAAGCCTCCAACTAACGGGCATATGGTAGCAAAAACACACACGGTCAAAAGTTGACATAAAGGTCAGCGTAATCTTAGCCTTACGCTGTTCATAAGACATAGGTCTAGCCGTAACTACCTAGGTAGGTACTTTTCCCTAACTGTAGGCCTCTCTGGATTGGGTGTGGTGTTATGAACACGCACGACGGGTAACAACGGAACGGCTCGTTGGAATTCGATGGACCGACCTATCGGCATGGTCCGTAACCTAGGTAAATGGCATGTTTCTAAAACAACAACACCCCGTTTAGAACCAAGACACAAGTCGTAGAACCCTTCCTGCAAGGCAGGTGGAAGAAATTGCGAGGCAATTTCTCGACCAAATTTCCAGCCATCCAATGCAGGGTAAGCCCAGCGGCCTGGGACAGCGGCTGCACGTGTTACTGCATGTGACTGCCAGCTGGCAATCGAAGTGGGGGATGACGCCGGCGCTAGCCAATCTGTGGCGGCCAGAATGTCGACGCTGTCCGACCAGCTCCGTTTAAAATGATGTGTGCTATATCAGACGATCCTCGGTGAATTTGAAGTTGATATCTTACAACCGACTGATATGGAAATCCTCATCTAGGACCAGAACGACCCTGCGCGCGAAAGTGCGACCCAAGCGATCATCTCACAGCTTCATCGCGAAGCATCGGATCGTCAGCAACTCCAGAGAGACTCCACCGAGGATTAGCGTCTGTGGCAGATCCAATCTCAGGCCCACCATCAGCTCCCGTCTGAGCCAACGACGTAGCCTAGCGTCCACAGTCGGCCACGCCCAACCCCAGCCACCGCCTGTTTAGCGGGCCGAGACGGACGGGGCCTCCCATGAAAGCTGGCGTCGAGCTCTCAAAACAAAACACCATCAAAACATCTTCTCAAATCCTCCTATCGAGACTCCGATAGATCGTAGACCGGCACAATGACGCGAGACCACCGCTCTCGGGACTCCGAGGGCGCTCGCCGCCGGTGGCACGAATCTCGCGACCGTGACTCGAGAGATTCGCGTCAGCAACCACCTCAACCGCAATCGCAACCACAATACCCTCAGCAACTGTACCAGCAACCATACCAGCAGCAACAACATCAGCAACAAAGACACCAACAGCCTCAAATATACCAACAGCCCCAGCAATCTCAACAATACCAGCAGCATCAGCAATCTCAACCCTATCCCAACGCGCCACCACATTCGATGTCCACCTACAACGATCCTTATCAAATAAACCCCGATACACGCCGACCACAAACGCCCTCCAGCATCTTCTCCTCTTCCAGTGACACGTCGTCATCGTTGCTGGATATTTCGCGCTACAAGGACACGAAGCAGTATGGCGGCGTATTTGGCACGTTTTTTAAGGCGCCTTCAGAGCGCGTAAAACAGCGCCTCCACAAGAAGAAGAAGCAGAAGCGTCGCGTTCTCTACTTTGGAAACTCTTCCTCGTCTTCTGTCAATTCCGATCTGGCTTACGGCCAGGGATACCTCAAGCAACCAAAGAGCCGTACTCTTAGTCCCCGAAGTCGTGCTTCCGCCCAAGGATACGCATCTTCTCAGGGACACGCACACGGTTCTGGACATCGAAGGCGTGACTCGGAAGAGGCCTCTGACCGTGTGCCACACCTGCCGCCCAGGAAGAAGACTGCTGATGAAGAGATCATGGCTCTTGGTCAACAGCTCTCCGACCTGGCGAGGCGGTCGAAGGAAGACGAGCAACGCTACTCTAGCAGAGGGTCAGGCAAGGGTAAAGCGGCAGCTCTGGGACTTGCGGCAGGCGCAGCAGGCGCCGCGATGGCATCTCGATACGGTCGACAGCAGGGCGGCTCTCGGGGACTAGGTAGTTCAAAGCCTCGCGTCAACTCTTCTGATGATGAGTCGGACTGGGAAGATGCCTCAGATGATGAATCCTCCAGCAGTGATGGCGCGGGCTCCGCTGCCGACTCGGAGCTTGCTTATGGGACCGTTGGGGAGTCTATCAAGCCTGCAGTCGGAGCTGCTGCAGCCGCCGCGAGTGCATCCGCTGCAGCCGCCATGGCCGGCTCTCGAACACACTCGGGCTATCATTCGGCCTCAGAATATCGACAATACGGAGAGAAGAATTCCGTCGTTGATCCCCGACTATTCGGGCCCTACAACTCCTTGCGAGGCTCAATCAACACCCCATGTGGTTTCCGGGACGAAGATCAGTCATCGTCATATCGCCGCTCTTCTGGTAATGTGCCAGCAGGTGGTCCGATCCAGATGCAGGAGGTCTACCCAATCCCTACTTCTGACCTTAATCGCTTCGACGTGAATCGAACCTCACTCTCCGCCTCAGGTCAAGATCTCCCGCAACAAGCTCGACCTGCTCCCGTCCCCTTGCAGCAGCCCGTCCCCAAGGTACCCGTGTCTTCGAAGGTTTACAACGCGGAGAAGTTCGAGGATGTGACCCGAAGGGATTCCCGATATTCTCATCAGCGATCTGAGCGATCTGACGAGAAGAGCTGGGGCGGAGCTGCCGCCGCTGGTCTCGCAGCAGCAGCAGTTGGCGCAGCCATGGCGTCATCGTCATCTTCGCGCAAGGACAGCCGTGAGTACCGCGACGAAGAGAAGCTCAACCGTGACAGCCGATATCGTCGAGATAAGAAGCGGGAGCGTGACTCGAAGCCTAGGGATCGACTCGAAGAGGAGCCCTATGAACGAGAGCGAAAGCGACTAGAGCTGGAACGACAGAAAGCCCTAGAAGTGGAACAGCAAAAACTCCAGGAGCTTGAGCGCCAAAAAGCCCAAGAACTAGAGCGACAAAAGACTCAGGAACTCGAGCGAGAGAGATCTCAGGAGCTCGAGCGTAAAAAAACCCTGGAACTGGAGCGACAATTAGCTCAGCAAACAGAGCGTCAGCGAGATCTGCAATGGGAGCATGAGCGAGAATACCGACGATCCAAGCGTGATTCTTCTTATTCAAAGTATAATGATGAGCGAAAATCTTCACGATATGATGATCATGACGATACCCCCAAGGATAGAAAGGAGAAGAAGGAGAAGAGGAAATTCGAGGCTGTAGTTGCGCCGCAACTGGACCGAAGCAAAGGCGCCGAATTCCGTATCGAGCATGGACCCGAGTTCCAGGTCATGCGCGAGCCAGTGGTTCAAGCTGAGAGCAGCAAGCGCAATGTTGTCGAAGAGGGCCGCGAACTTCCTCTACCAACTGGTGCAGGCCATCAGGTTGTCGTCGCAGGGACGAGTCACCCTACAGACTCGGTAGTTGATCCCTTTCAGTACCAGGTCTCAGACGATGCCTTCACCATGTCTCAGACGACTACCCCCAAGCGACCTCTTACGCCTAATGTCGTGACGGTTGACCGCGAGCCCAACTTTGACGACTCTCCGCCAAGGACTTCGGCGGCAGACGCTCGACTGAGTCGTCGGGACTCATTCGAGATCGAAAGGATGGTCGAAGACTACCGAAGAGGAACACAAGATGTTTCTCAGTATCAGGACCCCCGAACCGGTCATGAATACGAGGAAGAGGAGCATCAGGCCAAGTCTATTCTTGATGAAGCCAAACATGCTACTATCCCCGTAGCAGCAGCCGCAGTCGCATCCGCGATTGCCGTTGAGCAGCAACGCTCAAGAGAGCATCGAAGTGGCCAATACTCCAAGGACGGCTCACGACCCCGCCGAGATGCTGTGCAAGAAGAAGCGGATCGGCACTACCGAGAGGCCTGTATCGCACGAAAGATTGCTTCTGACGAGATGCGATCCCGCAGCGCTTCTCCTGAGCGGTCGGTCGTTGACAAATGGCAAAAAGACAAGCATGAACCTGTTACCATTGTCACACCACCGGATATGGAGGACAAGCAGCCAGACAAGAGTCCCTTCGATGGCCCCGATGCGGACGTGAAGATCGATAACAAGATCTACCCTCTCGAAGAAAGGCACTTCCGCAATCTTGGCCACTCTTCTACTGCGCTTATCTTGAGATCGAGGGAACCCTCGCAGGAGCGCCCTGTCCTGAACTTGATCTACCCTACCCCGGAATCAAGCCGCCAGCACACCCCGGCCCCCAGGGAGAAGACAACAAGGGAGCTCGAGGAAACCTTCGGGCCCGAGGATGTCATTATTGGACCCAAGGGCGAGGCCATTCAAGCCAGCTCGCCAGCTCCTGTTGCCAAGTCCGTCACTTGGGGCGAGAACGAGACGAAGAGCTTTGAGGTTGAGACACCAGATACTCGAAGCGATTCCGGACACTACTTTCATGCGAATTCCGACAGGGCCTCTGACAAGCCCAGACCACGATTGAATAAGTCCAGTCGATGGGGCATTCTTGCTGCGGCGATTGCTGGCAGCAGTGCCGAACCCATCAATGAGCCTGATGTCGAGATCCCGACTCGCAAAGAATCGGACATTCCCAGAAGCTTCCCCGACGAAGCAAGTCGCGACGTGGTTCCCGTTCATTCTGCCCAGTTCTTCGGCGATGACACAAGCCGCGAACCCCCAACCCCCGGCCCCAAGCCTGAGAGCCCGCACTCAGAGCAGATGCCTGGTGGCTATGCTGATGATCTCGAGTTTGCTGCTACGCTTGCCGCTGGTCTGAAGGACACCGGATTTGATCCTGATATTGTCATTGATAACCCGACCTACCGCCGACGCGAATCTCCTCCGGGCGTGCAAGAAGCAAATGGTGACCCGCATGGGGATGCGAACGGCGGCACCTGGTATAAGCGACCTTATGCAGAGACCATTTCGGATGCGAACGACGTTGCCGCTCCAAAGCTGTTACCGGAGCAAGGCTTTGTGATTGGCGAGGTCGAGACTCCTCAAGAGAAGACGATCATGCCTCTCGAAGCCGAGAGAGACGACAACAAAGTAAAGAGTCGGGAGTTCGAGAAATCGGAATCACCAAGGGCTGAAGATGTGCCGCTTCCCGACGATGTCTCGGACGTTTCAAAGCTGAGCAAGCGAGAACAACGAAAACGAGACAAGTCCGCGGTCGTCGTCGTTCAAGATGATGGGAAGATGGAAGTCGTGGGAGCAGAGCCGACCCAACCACGGGAAGTAGGCAAGGAAGTCTGGGAAGAAGCCGTCTGGAAGAGGGGGCAGAAGAGCCGCAGGAGCCGCGAATTCGAGGGCGAGGCCAGCTCAAGAGTCTCCGTCCCCATCGGAAACTACAATGACAGGTCTTCTTCTAGAGATGTGCCACCCCGGGATGCTATATCCGACGATGGCTGGGATACTCCACGAGATGAACGACGACGCCGTGACTTTGACGCTGCCGATGTTGCTAAGGTGGCAGCGCCGGCATTCGCCCTCGGCGCTTGGAGTGCCTACAACGACAAGCCCCCCAAAGATGTCGAACCCAGGGAAGCTGCACACAAAGACCAGTGGAATTCCTCAACAAGACCCTCACAACGCGCCCGCGAAGGTAACGAATGGGCTGCGTCACAAGGTTCCTCTCCTTCGAGAACCTACCGTTCGCAAGAAATATCGCGAGACGTCCGCTCCGACGATGAGCTAGATGTTCCCAAGAAATCACGAAAGCAGTGGAAAGATGAGGACTTCTACTATGACGATGACAAGTCTCGTGTCTCTGCTCCCGTAAGATCATCCCACCACCGATACTCATCCAGAGATGTCTCATCTAGAGATGTGCGGTCCGACGACGAGTTGGAAGAGTCCAAGCGCTCGAGGAAGCACAAAAAGGACCGCGACTCTTACTATGATGATGACAGATCGCGCATCTCTGCACCGTTGGAACCCATTGAACGGCGATCATCAAGGAGACGGTCATCAAGGGATCGGTCAAGAGAGAGGTCCAGGCACCGGAGGTCTGATGATGAGCGGGACACCCCTAAGAAATCGAGGAGGTCGAAGCGCGATTCGTATGGCCATGATTCTCCCACCCGTTCAGTAGTAGCCTCGGAAATCTCAGTCGGCAGCTCTGGCAGCAAGAGAAGCAAGAGGTCCAAGCGAAGAAGCGGAGCTGAGGAGGACTCCCATGAATATGGCGATGGTCCACCGGACCGTAGGCGCGACCAGTTCGATGATCGGGACGTGAGCTCTGTCGTGTCTGAATCTCGTGGCGGCGAACGCCGGCGGGAGAGTGGACATAGACGGAAATCTTCCCGGTATGACGACGATGACATCAAGTCCGTCGCGTCTATGCCCGGCTCATCTCGCAGAGATAAGGACTACAAGGACCGCAGAGATCCAGAGAAAAGATCCAGCAGCAGCGTTCTTTCTAGCCTCTTCAAGTCCAGCGGCAAGGATAAGAAGGATTCTTTTTTAGATAATGCCGGCACCCTTGGCGCGGGTGTCGGCCTGGCGGGTGCAGCGGTCGCTATTGCGTCCGACGCTGCTCGCTCCAACGCCGCCGAGGTTCCATCGGACCAGGAGCATGATGTCTCACGCGATGGCCGCCGTGTGCGAAGCTATGAAATCTGCGACCCCGAGATCGCCCCTCGCATTTTCAAACCCGCCATTGATCCTCAGTATGGCGATCTACTTCCCCTTCCTCCCAGCGAACCCGGCAGTCCCTCCTCTGGTCCCGAGGAGCTACCTTCACTTCCTGATAGCCGACCAGATACTCCTCCTGAGGAGCGTGCATGGAGGCGTGATGCGTTGACTCACCAGCGACGCCGCAGCGCTCTTGAGACGCCTACCAAGTCACCAAGTCGTACAGCAGTTCCTATCCAGCTTCGTCTCGGCCAGAGATCGAATCCTGCGTCCCCCGTTGGCTTCAAGTCTTCCCCTGTCAGCTCTCCCGTGGCTTCTCACTCAGACGCTGCGGTCATGTCCAGACGAGCAGCTCGGCCAACATCTTGGGACAGCAGCCGCGAAATCAAGCCGCTGTATCTGCTCGAGCACTCGCGTCATGTCCAGCCAACGACTGGGTCGGCGCTTCCGGCGCTTCCACCCAGTGAGCCAAGCGAGCCTTCGTCTAGGAACTCTCCCGGACCTGAAGCCGAGTTCCATCAGCGTGACGGTGATTACTTCGGGCCTGGATTCGATTCTGCCCAGTTCCCTGATCCTGTTCTTCATATTGATACAAATTTTACCGAATCTCTACCCAAAGGGCATATCACTGGGTCTCAAGAGACTACTCCTCGTGCAGAGTTCATGCCAGAGTTCATGCCAGAGCTCCCGCCTCCCGCCCCAGCCGATGCCCCTGAAGCGCTTGCAAAGGAGCCGTTAACCCCTCAACCTGTGCCCGTTGAATCAACAAGCAAGGGTATGGGCGCTGAGTTCCTCTCCATGACGCCTTCTCCACTTGAGGCTGCTGCCATGGCTTTCCCTGTTGCCTTGACCGCTACCGCTCTAGCCCAAGACAAGGGATGCACTGATTCACCAGCATATAACACTGACGACCTCACCTCTGCTGACGAGCACTTTTCTGACGCTGTCGAGGGTCAGTCGGAGCAACCCTCCCCCGGAGAGACCGTTTCCAAGTCGTTGGAGGGGGGTTTCGACGTGGAACCCGCCCAAGAGCCTCCTCATGGAGGCCCTGTCCAGCCTGATACCGAATCTTCTCCTGCCGAACCTACAACTCCCGCTACCGTAGAGGAGCCTGCAACTAAGGAGCACACAGCCATCTCTGAGCCCATCGTTGAAGATGCTTCTAAGCCTACAGAGGATACTGCCTCTGAGGTAACCACTGAAGTGGTTGAGGAATCAACACCCACCCCTGTCATTGAGTCTTCCGCTGAACAAATCGAGCTTTCTGTCGCTGAACCCGTGACCGAGGAACCATCTCGAGAACTCGAAACTGAACCCGTGAGCAAGGATGTTCTCGATTTTGTCGTTGAGGACGTTACGACCCCAGCTACCCAGCCGGCTTCTCAGTCAGTCGATGTACTGGCTACTGAGACTACACTTGAGGCTACTCCCAAGATACTTGAGTCTTCTGGCAAGCCCGCTGCTGAACCTGTCACCGACGTTTCTACCGAGACTCCTGAATCTGCTAAGGAGCTAATCTCCAAGGACATCGCTGCCGAAGCCCCTTCTGCGCCTATCGTTGGAGATGTGACCGCAACTGAGGCAACTTCTGAGCCAGCCAAGGAGACGGTTGAGGACATTTCTCGTGAGGTGGAGTCGGCTGTTGCAACGCTTACTCCCGATGCTGTCGTTGAATCTCAAGTAGAACCTGTTACTGAAGCCACCGCTGAGTATACTCCTGCGGTAGTTGCCGAAGCGCCTGCTGAACAAACAACCGAGCCTGCCCCTCAGCGTGCAGAGAACCAATTCACGACTGAAGAATGGCAGAATCTCAACGCCAAAGACAAGAAGAACATGAAAAAGAAACTTAAGAAGAAGGGCCTTGAACTGGTCATCAAAGACTCTTTCGAGATCATTGTTCCTGCTGAAGAAGCCGCTAAGGACGAGCAGGCGGACCGAAGCGAGGAGGCTGCCACGAAGCAGGAATCTTCGGAGACAAAGCCAGCTATCCCTGACACAGAGGAGCCTGCCGAATCATCAGCCCAACCCGCCACCGAGACTCCTGCTATGGCGGAGGTAGCTGGACCTGACACCTCTGAAAAGGAGTTGCCCAAGACCACCGAGATCGAAGAGTCCCGATCTAAGCCTGTGGATGAAGCACCGTCAACTGAGCAGGATCTGCCTCGCGAGGTAGAACCCGCTTTGAAACAAGAATCGGAGAGCCTCCCTGTCGAGAAGGACCCTGCGAAAGAATCAGAAGCTGTTCCCGAGCCTGAAGCACTTCCTTCCGAGCCAACATTAGACGCCGAATCCGTCACTGCCGAGGAAACCGCCGAACTCCTTGTACCTGGCGCCGAAACGGTGACCGAGGAGGGTTTTCAGCCCCAGTCCAAGAAGAGCAAGAAGAAAAAGAAGAAGGGCAAAGCACAGCAAGGAGTGGAAGATGAGCCAGCTTCTGCAGAGCCTACAGTTATTGAGCCTGAACCTACCGCCGTTAAAGCCGACAAGGATGCTTTCGATGCTTGGGCAGATCCAGAGGCTCCCGCCGAGCCAACTCTCGACGCAGATGCTTTTGATGCCTGGGCGCAGCCATTCGCCCCTATGGAAACCCTCGACACTCGCAAACTAGAGCCGAACAAGTCCGCTGCCACTTCCGAGCCAACTCTCGAACCAGCCACAGAGGCAACCGTGGACGATTCCGGTGCCACTGCATCGAAATCGAAATCGAAGAAGAAAAAGAAGAAGGGCGCCAAATCCGAAGAACCATCGCCTTCTGACAACCAGGAAGCTTCTACTGTACTGGAAGAGTCTCATCCAGCCGCGGAAGACCAAAATGAGAAAACTTCGGAGGCCGAGAATACCAAAGACTTGTCTGAAGATTCGTCTGCCCTAGCTGTTGCACCTGAATCCGAGCCTGATGAAGTCATGCAAGCCGATGAAACTGCAGAATTACCCCCTGTTGAATCACCAACAAAGGAAGATAGCGATCAGTTCGTTGACGCAGAAGAATCGTCAGTTCCTGCCGAAGCGTCCAAGCCACAGGATGATGGAGTCGCCTATTACCCGTCAAGCACTAGCCTTCATACCCCCCCCAAGGACTTACAAGAACCAACTCAAAGTCGAGGATACTTCCCATCTGCCCTACGTGCTCTTCCTGCTACAGGAAGATTTGCTGCTGCCGGATCTGCCTTCAAGAAGATGTGGGGATCTCACGAGCAAGCGAAGGATGAGCACCTATCAACAGAAACGCAACCTGAACAGATAGACAAGAGGCTCGACGATCAACGAGAATTGGCCTCTAAGGAGGAGACCACTCAGCCTCAAGATGAGAAGCTCGCCGATTTGACTGCGTCTGAGGCTCAAGCTCAACCCGAGATCGTAAACGAGAAGACAGAAGCCACTGATAGCAAGCCCAGCATTCCCTCTGTGGACTCTGATCAAGGTGCAACCACCGACGACGCAGCTCCGATCACATTTGTGTCTCACGTTTCTGAGCCGCTCTTCTCTCAGGGAGATGCTCCGGTCGAGGACTCCCAAGCAATTTCAATTGGCCTCGACCCTTCTCAGATCAATGAAACAACTCCCGTCACCGAAGACGTGAGCCGCGAAGTTCCCGCCCAGGATGAATCAGCACCAGTCGCCGAGGAGGATTCTGCTACGACAAGAGAGGACGCTTCTCTTGCGCAAACTGAAGCAGAACCCACCAAGACAGACGTGGATGACACAGCGAATGCCACCGAGACCGAGCCTGACATGACTCCCGAGAAAAAGGCCCCTAAGACAGTCGCAGGAGAGCCTGCTAATACTAGTGAGGACGGCGAGGCTAATTCAGACGAGGTTACTCAATCGCGACCAACCGATGAGGTTCCAACATCAACTGACACCCTCGAGGCCACTGAAGTCGACACCCCTGTTTCCAAGAAGAAGGCAAAGAAGAACAAGAAGAAGAATAAGAGTCAGGCAAACCAAGAGGAAGCTCAGCACGAAAAATCCAAGGACGAAGCCCTTCAGGACGAGGCCAAGGAGGAGATTATGGCCGATCAAGCCACGCCAGAACCCACTGGATCAGCTCCCGAAGCCATTATCGCAGCAACCGTAGAGACACCTACTTCAGAACCCGTGGGACAAGCTGCTCGCGATGTCGCAGAGGAGCTCCAGGTTGAAGAGAAGCCCACCGAATATCAGGCTACGGAAAATTCTTCCGCCGATGAGCTTGTAGAGGAATCTGCCTCACAGCAACCAGTGGAAACTCCGCACGATCTCGCCGACAAACCATCTGTAGATAAACTCCAAGCACAGGAAGTCTCCGACGCAGAGCGAGCTGCCAAGGAAGCCAAGGAGATAGCTGCTCGTGAAGCTGAAGAAGCTGAGACGGTCCGTGAGAATGAGGAGATAGCAGCTCTCTTGCACAAGAAGGAGAGAAGAAAAGGACGCCTCCTAAAGAAGGATCAACAACGCCTCTCCCTCCTCGAAGACAGTGCTGCCAAGAGGGCTGAAGCTCGAGCAACCCGCAAAGTTGAAGAGCAAGCCGCCAAGGAAACTGCTGAAGCTGCTGCTGCCGAAGCCGCCACCCAGGAGCCTGCTCCAGCCGAGGGTGCCGGGTCACGAAAGATCGAAGAAAGTCGTGATGTAGAATCTCCTCAATCCGGTGAAGACAATGTTACCACCAAGGGGTCTGGTGCCACAGAAACTCGACCTGACGAAACCCTTATTCAGGGCGTGGTGAAAGATGTCGGACAAAGGACTCAGGATGCCGAGATCGAGGCGCCCTCAGAAGTGTCTGCCATAGAAACGACCGATGAGGTTAGTCGTGATACTGGCGACATTATCCCGTCTGCAGAAGCGCAAGATGTCCTAGCCAAAGACGAAGCGACCGAACCAGTGAGCGGGAAGAAGGACAAGAAGGACAAGAAAAAGAAGAAGTCTATTTCTTTCGCTGAGACCGAGGAAGCTCAGTATGCGCCGCTGGAAAGCACTGAGCCGTCAACTCTGGTACAAGAACCGGAGCAACTTGATCAACCAACCACGGGTACTGAAGAAAGCCCTGCCGCCGAAGCAACTACCCCCAGTCTAGCTGTGGAGGACGTCCCCGTCAACACGCCATCCACCGAAGGAGAGCAATCCGAGGCTCCCGTCCTCAACGCACCTGCCGAGGAGCTTGCAAAGACGGAACCTATCGAGGGACAAGCTGAAGGACCTGCCGACAGTGTGGTAGACAAGCCTGGATCAGAAGTTCTGACCGACAAGAAGAGCAAGAAGAAAAAGAAGAAGAAGAAGACCACTTCACCTTCGGACGTTTCCGAGAAGCATCTCGAAAGCGAATCTTTGTCTCAAAAGACTCCTGGACCCACTGCTCGAGAAGCTCCCGCCACGACCGAAGAGATAACATCCCGAGGTCTGGGCTCGGATGATCTCAAGGGTACTACCACACAAGTGGCATCTCCTAATGCACCCGACAATTTAGAACAGGGTGGCGGCGAGCCTGTAGAGGCACTTCTTCCTGTCGATGAAGCTGCACCTCCGCTGGATCCAGAGGAGCCGAATACTGTCCCCGAGGTTGTCCCAGAAAATGATGAGCAGACACAGCCAGCTGATGTCGAAACCCCCGTAGAAACTCCTTCCGTCCAGGGACCATCAGTGGACGCTCAGGTTGTAGACGCGCCGGATGCCCTAACCACCGATCAGCCTCCCGTCGAAGAATTCGCACCGACTACCAAGGATCCCGAATCCGCTGCTCCAGTAAAACTGTCCAAGAAAGAAAAGAAGAAGCAGAAGAAGGCAGAGAAGAAGAAGGCTGCTCTTGAAGAGACTCTAGAGCCCGAGTCCGGTCTTGCCACTCCATCTGAAACCGCCGGAGCTGCACTCGAACCTGAGATTACCGATTTCTCGGCCGAGAAACCCACGGATCCTCGGGATGACACTCCCACGGAACCCGAGACAGGCGAAAGTCCTGGCGTAGAAACCGCCCCTGAAGGCGAAGCTGTGACGCCAGCCGACGATACCAATTTACCGGATACCGCTGAATCCGGACAACTTCCTAGTGAAGAACCAGCAGCTGGTCCTAAAGACGAGCGGGGTGGGTTCAGCCTGAGTCAATCCCAGACGGACAAAAAGAAGAAGGCTAAAGACAACGATTTTGAAATCCAGCAGGACCCCGAGACCAATCGTCCAACGGAGCCGGAGCCGAAAACGCAGGACGCCGCCGACGCCGCCGTTGATGAGGCTAGGAGCCTGGGCCCTCCCGAGAGTGAAAAGCGGGAGGAGAACAAGAGCATGGCTGGCGATCCTGAAGCCCCTGTCGAGCCCGAGGCAAAGCTGGAGCCGGAACCGGGACTGGGAATGGAGAAGTTGGAAGACGATGAGGAATATGCTGGCTTGTCCAAGAAACAGAAGAAGAAGGCGAAGGCGAAGGCCAAAGCATTGGCTGCCTTGGAATGCTCAGCCAAGCCGGAGACGCCCAAGGACACCGAGGCCTCCCCAGAGGAACCAACGGAACCTGCGGTCGAAACTGGAATCGAACCTGAGCCGAAGTCTGGGGCTGAGGTTGAACCTGCGAGTGAAACGCTGGCCGAACCAGACAATGATTCTGGCACCAGGATTGAGAATAAAACACTCCCCAATGTTGAGGAGACTGTACCTATAGTTGAGCCTGACACTGAAGCTGAATCGAAGCCCGAAACTGAGACTCAACCTCTGGTCAACCCCGATACTCAATCTGCGGTTGAGCCAACTACTGCCGACCCCGAAGTTGAACCCGACGTCCTCGTCTCAAAACCTGAGCTCGAATCACAGCCAATTTCCGAACAGGAGGCCATTGTTCCTGTGCCGGAGATTGAATCTGGAGAGAAGCATGTTGAGGCTAAGAAGGAGCCAGATACTAAAGTCACAGTTGAGCAGGGAATCGCAAAAGAATCAAGTGCCCAGCCAGAGACTCTGCCTACGCCCACAGAGACGCTTGATGAGCCGAGAAATGCTGTTGAACTTCGTGAATCGACTGTCGAGACGGAGCAGAAGCCTGTTGCCGAGCCCGAGGCAGAGGTCCTGGAGAAACCTGCCGAGGAGCCTGTGCCTGCCCTCTCTAAGAAGGAGAAGAAAAAGCAAAAGAAAAAGAAGAAGGGCAAGGCGGAGGCTGAGCCCTCGCAAGCAGCCGAGATTCCAAAGGAGGGTGAACCTACTGGACCTGTCGAAGAAACGCCAGTTGAGGTCTCTCCCGAGACCGCAGTCGATCTTTCCCCAGAGCCTGTCAACGAAGCTGTTCCTGAGTCCGCTACACGGCCTACTTCCGATTCCGGCCCCAATTCAGCAGACGAGCCTGTGATTGAACCTATTACTGAGGACACCAGTTCTGCACCTGAAGCTGAAAAAGTCAAGTCAGCAGGCGCCCCTGGGCCTGTTGGGCGAACTCCAGATGTTGCCGAACCAACTTTCAAGGAAGTCAACCTTATTCCTGATGTTTCTGAGCCAGTGCCTGAAGCTACCGAATCCGCACCCGATCCTGTCGAGGAAATGCTCGAGACTACTAAGCGTGCACTGGAATCTATCGAGCCTCCTACCGTATCTCGTCCTTCTACGCCGAAAGCCACTGAGCAAATCCCTCAGTCTTTGGAGTCTACAACTGAGACCGTTGAGCCCACGGCAGAGCAGCAAACACCACCTCAAACCAACGACGAGCCTCGACCTGAATCCGTGCGTTCGGGCGTTCAGGGGCCTGAAGTCGCACCTGTTCCCGAGGTTGAGGCTATATCTGCAACCGAGGCTTCTGCCGACGCTCAAGCCGAGCCAGACAAGGACGGCAACAAAGCCAGCATGGGCTTGTCTAAAAAAGAGAAGAAAAAGAACAAGAAAAAGAAGAAGATGGGCAAGGGTGTAGACGATGAACCATCAGAAGAACCAGAGAAGCCTGCTGAAGACGTCTCAGCCCCGGACACCGTGGCCGCAGATACTAGCGAGCCTCAAACTGTTCCTGCAAACCAGCCCGAGCCCATAGAGTTGGTGGTAGAGACAACGCCCCCACCTGAAGCTGTTGCGGCGCCCGAAGTCGAGATAACTCCTAGACCTTCTAATACCCACACATCTATCACCGAGGCTGAGCCAGACGGCGCAGGATCTGAACCTACGCCTGATGCCGAGCCGCAAACAGGGAACGTTGTACCCAAAGAGGCCCCCAAGGGTGAAGAAACCCTTCAGTTTGAAGAGACCTCTCAGCCTGCAGATGCTGGTGTGACTGAGGAGGATGCCTCTAAATCTGTTTCTAAGCTCCGGAAACAGACCGCGGTTGAACCTGAACCCATTTCTGAAGCGAGCAATCCTGAAGAAGAACCGAAGAACATTGAGGAAGAAACCGACCAGAGCCTCAGTCTGTCGAAGAAAGACAAGAAGAAGAAGAAGAAAAAGAAGGGCAAGAACTCCGCTATCGAGGACGCAGAATGCCCGGAAGCTAATGACTCCACTACTCTTCAACCCGAAGCTACTGAGCTGGAGTCCTCCAAGGAGGTAATTGTACCAGTCAAGGAGACCCAATCGGCTGAGCCTATGCCTGCGACTGAGGCAACGGATGCCGCCAGAGAGGCAAAACCAGCGGAGCCTACTGACAACATTCCCTCTACTGAGTCTGCTGCGCCAACTGAGACGATTTCTATCCTTGGCCAAGCAGAAGCCGCAAAATCTACCGAAGCCGTTGCGCTAACTGAAATTGTTACTTCAACAGAATCCGTCGAGCCGACAGGGCCCATGCACAAGGACCCGGCGGAGCAAGCTCAATCTATTGAGCCAACCGAGGCCACTCAACCTGTCGAGTCTGACGAGGCAACCCAGGTTACTCAGCATCTAGGAGCCGAAACCCAACCTACAGCAGTACCTCAACCTTCCTCTCAGCTCGAGGCAGACAATGAAGGCCAGGATGAGGACTCAGCGCCTGCCACTTCCAAAACGGGCAAGAAGACAAGGAAGAAGGCAAAGGAAGCTAACCCAGAGCCTCAGCCTGCGGCCGACCCTGAGCCTGCCAAACCGGCTCCAGACCCTGTCTCTAAGCCTTCTAGCGAATCTGCGGAAGCTGTTGACCCTGCGACTACACCCAAAGCTATCCCCAAAACCATCTTTAAAGACCAAGATCAAGTTACTACCGAAGTGGTTCCTGCTTTCGAGCCTGTTAAGTCTCCCGATGAGCTTGACAAAACTGCCCCGGAATCTGTTGAGGTTGCCTTCGAGCCCACGTCTAACCAACAGCCCGACGAGGAACCTCAGTCAAGGGCGCTGGAAAGGCAGGATGGACCGGGTTCCAGTGTCTCTGACACTAACGTCGACGTCAGTACGGACGAGAAACCTCCTGTCCCTGAGGAAATCGAGCAGCAGACCGAAACCGCAACAGAAGCTTTGAGTGCCCCACAGCCAGGCTTTGCTGATGTGGAAGCTACCCCCGACGCTGAACGTGCAATCGTCGAACCGGAGGCTCAACCGCAAGAGACACCGGACGACACCGTTGGTCTTTCTAAGAAACAAAAGAAGAAGATGAAGAGGGAGCAAAAGAAGAAGACCAAAGGTGTCTCAGCCAATCCCGACGAAACTCAACCAATTGCTGCGGATGCTCCGGCACCTGAAGATACACAAGCCAGGTCTTTGGGTGATTCGGAGCAAGACTCTATGTCAGGACCCGTCTTGGATTCTGGTTCTCCGTTGGAAGCTGAGAAAACAGCTCAGAAAGACCCCGATGGAAAGGCGCAATCCTCCTCACAAGACGAGATTGATGGTCCTCAAAAGCTTGGCTTTGAGACCGCTCCTGTCACTCAGTTGATGTCTAAGTTAACAACTGAAGTACCACAAGAATATCAGCCGGCTCCGGAGGGGTCGAGTGAGCAGATCTTAAGAGAGGTGTCCAAAACGGTGGCTGGGCACCAAATTGCCAACCCTCCCACAGAGACTGAGGAGGCATTGGAGACTGAGACCGAGCCTGTTAGTGAGGTCGTCACTGGAGATATCTCACAAGCCGAGCCTGAGCAAGCCCAAGTACCCGAGGCCAAGACCAAAGCTTCGACAGAGATGGAACAGAAAGATGAACTCTCATCGAAGAAGAGCAAGAAAAAGAAGAACAAGAAGTCTGGCCTTGATGCGGTAGAGAGCTCCGAGCCCAGCGGCGAGGCAGCCCAATCTGTGGAAACTAAACTGGATCAGGATTCTCCAGCTCCTACCGTCGAGTCTGCACTAGAGGGGAAAGATCCCGAGACCCAGGACAAGCAGGAAATGGCAACTCTCACCCTTACACTCAATGAGTCGTCCGAACCATCAGAGGAGACTACGCGACTAGTACAAGCTGAGAAATTTGACGAACCCATTCAACGAGATCCGAGCCCTGAGCCAATCGAATCAGTCAAAGCGGATGTCCCAGCTGAAGTTTCTGAGGGTCTTCAAGAGGCGGAACGGGACGTCAAAGATACTGTGTCTATAGATTTGCTAACAGCAGATAAGGATGGAGAGACAGGAGAGTCGTCACAAGCTCAGGAGGAAACCCTTCCCGAACAACTAGAAGCGTTTCCAGATACCCCCGCTGCAGCTCTCCAGGAAGCGAATCTCTCCAGCCTCGACGTACCAGCCGAGCGGGAACTTACACAAATTGAGACTAGCCAGGAAGACCCTGAAGAGAAGGAGCGGAATGCGCAGGACACCGGCACTTCTAAAAAAGACAAGAAAAAGAAGAAGAAGAAGGGAAAGTCCTCTGCTCTCGACTCTACGGCCGCCGCAGAGCCAGCCGATGCACCTGAGGAGCCTGCAGAACTAAAGCAAACCCCCGAGCCCGAGCAACTTCCTGGGCAGCAGGAGTCTTCCGTTGATAAGCCATCCATCGACCAAGTTGACCAAGAAGTCAAAGAGCCCGAGCTAGCCGCCACTGCCGCTACCGACTTGGAAGCAGAACGGGAAGAGGTTGTTAGCGCCACGCCAGCTGACAGTTCCTTGAGACAAGAGAAACAGCGCAAAGAGGACGCGATTTTGCGGGGGGAAGAGGTGATCCCAGATGTTGAGGCACAAGAGCCTTCTAGGCTCGATTCAATCACCGATGTCCTTAGGGAACAAGAGCCTCTAGCCGAGCCTCAAACAGAAATTGAACCTTCAGTCGAGCCCTCAGTCGAGCCAGCGAGTCAACCTGACACAGAGAACCAAGCAGAAAATGCCGCCGGCCCTGGCCTTTCCAAGAAGGAGAAGAAAAAGGAGAAGAAAAATAAGAAGAAGAAGAAGGGCAAGGCAGCTGACACAGAAGCGACAGAGCCGAACGGTCCTAATGAGCCAGCCACTGCGACAGGAAATGATCCGACCCAACCTCCCGCTGAAGAGGTCCCACCGATTGCAGAAGACCCAGAAACTGAGCCACTTGTTCTGGCTGTTGAGCAGACTGGCGTTGATACATCCGAGCTACTCCAGGAGCCCGAGCACACGATCGATCCAGTTGTGGGAATGGAGCTAGAGAAAGTTGAGCAAAACAAGGACGAGTCGTTGACCACTCCTGTGGCCAATGAAAACGACCAAGAAGAGCAAGAAGCCAAGCCATTTAGCCAAGATGTCAGCATTGGAGAGTCTGTGGCTCAGCTCGAGCCTGCCTCTGATGCCCTCCGTTCTGACGCAGAAGAGGCAGCCAAGTCCACGCCTGAGGCCAAGATCACTGTCTCGACCAATCAAGAAGCCTTTTTGGCTAGCCCGGAACAATTCGATCACCCAAACACAACCGACCAAGAGCGGACTACGGCAGATATTCCTGCCATCAGCGAAGCTAACGGAGCAACTGTGCGATCTTCTATCGACGTACCGGAGCCTTCACTGGGGCATGATGTTGGAGTAGAGCCGAAGTCTGAATCCCTGGCAGTCCAGTCAGAAGAACCTCCTGTCAGTGCTGAGCTAGAGGCCTCGACTAAGAAGCTGTCGAAGAAGGACAAGAAGAACAAGAAAAAGAAGAAGAAACAGAATGTTGATGATCTTCTTACCGAAACGCCGCAGGAGGTTCCAGATGAGACGACCACAGACCAGGCTGGTACTGACACGCTCATCAAGGGAAGTGCTGAGCCTACGAAGCCAATGACGGGTGAAGGTATTGCTCAGACTGAGCTAGAGGCGCCAATCGAAGAGAAGCCTGCCGATGCTTCGGAAGTGCTACTTGAGGCCTCGGTAGAAGTCAAAGAGTCGGCATCGACCATTGAAGCATCTACCATTTCTGCTCATCCTGCCACTCAGGCCATCGAAGATGTTGACGCTCAAGCCTCTGGCCCGGAGCCTGAAGCAACCTTCCAAGTTGCCGAGGGAATTAAGGGAGAGGCATCTGGGCAGTCTACTGAATCCCAGACGCCCCGTCTCGAGAGCTTTGCCGAGCCAAAGCATGAGTTTGAAGGCCTGAAAGATGTCGAGGGTGTTACCGACGCCGATCCCGCTGTTGATGAGAGTCAAACAAGCCAGAACGTCCCCGAGAAGATGAGCATTAGCACAGAGAGTCAGGCAGCCGAGCCCCGAGCGCCTGAACCCGAGCCTCCAGAGGAAACGACCACCGGAAATATGCTGGACACTGCACCTCAACCGAGCATGTTTAAGGAGGACCGCAAGAAGAAGAAAAAGAAGCAATCAGGTGCTGCCTATGAAACACCAGAGTCCGTGTCTGAGCGGGCGCCCAAACTCTCGCCCGAGCCAGCATCACGGGCTGCTGCTGCAATGAACATCGATGTTCCTATTTCTGCCGAGGACGCTCCTGTCGAGGCCGCCAATGATGCTCCCATCGACGAAAGTCTCGAAGAGCTTCCTGTCACACAAGGGCCTCTTACTGAACCCTTGGCATTAG
Organism: Fusarium cyanostomum; assembly: GCA_014824385.1. Lineage (NCBI taxonomy): Eukaryota > Fungi > Ascomycota > Sordariomycetes > Hypocreales > Nectriaceae > Fusarium > Fusarium cyanostomum. Next base: position 4,389 of record JABCKW010000188.1, on the reverse strand, counting down.
GTGACGCCCAAGGTGAAGCTGTATCTGGTGAACAGGCTACCGCAGAGGAACATGTCGCCCCTGTCCATTCCATCGCGACTACTCGCGGCGAAGTTCCGTCCAAAGAAGACGCCGCTGCCAAAGACATTCAGTCTCAAGCTGGTACCTTCCAGGGTGTTGGTGTTGATGGCGCCACCCTTAAAAATAACCAGGGACAGGAGGTGCTTGTACAAGATTTCCCCACAACAGATGGCCGGAGTGTTGAAGTTCCAATGCCCATCGGTGCCCCTAAGAGTATAGTTGAAGAAGCCTCTGCGAAAGAACTGGCAATCCAGGATACTCCAGCAGCTCATACCCGCGCTGAGGATATGACTGTACAAGATATTCTGCCTGAAGCTGGACAAACTCCTACCGCACTTGTAGCCATGGAGCAGTCTGACAGCGGACCCACTACGGTGATGTCGAAGAAGCAAAAGAAGAAGGCACAGAAACTGGTCCGCAAAAGGGAGCCTGCGGGTCTAGCTGCCGTGGAGGAATCTGCAGTCTCAGAACAGCGAGAAGTCCACTCTCCACCAGTCGAAGAACCATCACTGCCTCAAGAAATGGATACATCAGCCCAGGATACGGAGACAGGTGCTCTTTCAATGACTCCAATTGAAACTCTCCCTGAAGAACCGAAGCAAGCCATCGATGACGGCCCTGCTGGAGTCAAGGTCTCAAAGAGCAAAAAGTCGAAAATGGGAAAGAAAGCCAAGCACGGTTCTGGTGCACTGAGTCCTGTTGAATTCGATAAACGTGATGTCCAGCCAACAACAGAGCCCGCACCGTCATCAGGGCCAGTTCTGACCCAAGGTTCCGCTCCCGACGCCACTGAATCTCATCTGCCACCGCAGCCAGCTGAGGCGTCCACAGGGGAGACCCGGTCAGCTGAGATTTCCATTGCCGATGTACTACTGACCGAGGACGACCAAGAGAAGCACGAGATACCAAGCAGCGAGACCCAAGCGCCGCCAGCCGTTGAGATCCAGATGCCACAGTTGTCCACGCCCGACAAGAAGAGAGGAGAGCCTGAAGACCTACCCCATCAGGAAACTAAGGCAGAGTCTACCACTGAAGCTGTTCTCGAGCAAGCTAAGACGACGCCCAGCGAGGCAACGGAAGCGCTACCTTCAATCAACAACTCTCCATCCGACGAGGCGACTCATCTGGACGCACCCCAGCCATTCGAATCTACGCCATCAATCGAGCAGGCAACCGAAGAGAGAGCTTCTCCAGAGAAGAAGACTAGGAAAAACAAGAAGGCAAAGGTAACACTCTCTGAGCCTACAGCTCCACCTGAAGAGACGCCTGCTGCTGTTTCTTCCGAAGCAGCTCCTTTGGTTAGCGAGGCTGCCGATGATGTTGAGATGAGAGGCATGGGCGAGGTCAAGGCGACACCAACACGGCCCCCTGCTGAAATTGATGAACCTGTGACAGGTGTACCCCAGGGTTTGGCACAATCTGATGTTGCTGAGCCGACTTCAATCCAACAACCTTCCGAAGAGTTTCGCGCCCAACGATCACTTTCTCCAAGTCCCGACGTGGAGCCAGTCGTTTCAGCTCCTTCACAGCGGCCTGTCGACATGACTTCTCTTGAGGAACGTGCTGTTGTATCTCCTACGGACAAGCCAACCACCCCAGTTCCTATGGAAGAGATAGCTGTCTCCGCTATTCATGAAAAGCCGATCATTCCCATTTGTGCTGAAGATCCTGTTGAAGCTTCGGCTGAAGCACCAGTTCTCCCAGCTTCGCCCTTAGACGCTGTTTCATCATCTCCTACCAAGCAGTCGATTATCCCGCCCCTTTCTCAGGAGCCCATCATCTCGGCTTCATCGGCCGCTCCCGCAGTTTCCACAGAAGTGACAGTACTCTCACCCCTTGTCACGACAATACCAGAAGAACCCAGGAACCAAGATGCTGAAATCAATCTACATGAGGACGAGGATGGTCCCTCTTTGGCGCCGGTTGGAGATCTATCGCGTAGTTTGCTCCTAGCCCAAGAGAAACCAGCTACTGGCATCGAAGGCCAACTGCCGGAGCCTGCCTCTGTTTCTGCATCCAGTGAAGAGGCTGGTAAATCGGAGGCTGTCAAGGAGAGATCCGAAAGCTCCTTCTCTGCCGATATGAAAAAGAAGAAGAGCAAGAAGCGCTCAGATCAAACCTTGCTGTTCCAGCAGCCTACGTCCCAGATCACCCCGGAGTCCGAATCACGGACGGCTAAGCAATCAATTTTGGCCGCGGAGCCTGTACCTGCCAAAATCAGCGATGATGAGAAGACGTCCAGGGATTTCGGTTCAATTACCGAGAGTCATACAGGCCCACAAGAAGAATCAACCATCGTCATCAAGCCCAGGGAGATTCCCGAGCCTTCGTCTCAAGACGCTGTAGCCTTTTCTCAGGAGCAGCCCACTAATCAAGAGGCGAAAAAGGGCAAGGACAAGTCAACTGGCGAGCTAGGGTTGGGCTCTCACGATGACCAGCTCAGCTACAAAACCACTCAACATCGCTCGCCTACAATCGCTACCGGAGACTCGTCCTTTGTTGAAACCTACTTAGTGGCCGAGCCATCAGAAACCCTCAAAGCAGCAGATGAAGAACCAGAGACCCCACCACGTAAGAAAGACACATCTTCTGTTGCTGGTATTTCCGCTGCAACTGCTGCCGTGTTGAGCAGTGTTGCGCTTGCGGACAAAGCTGGCAAGAAAAGGAACAAGGGAAAGAAGAAGGATGGTGAGAAGAGACTGGATGACAAGGAGAAGAATGATCCCTGCGGAGAATATGCAACGGAAGACCGATCTAAGGGCAAGGATAGAGCGATGGTGATGGATCCCAAGGACGCCAATCCAGACATTAAGGAGGGTAGCAAGAACTTGGACTCCAAGATGGAAGATGATTCCAGGGGTGGAGGAAAAGCAACTCGGGAAGTCCGCAAAGCTAAGGATACGGAGATGGAAGACGACTTCTGGACGGCCAGTCGTGATGGCAAGGAGTCAACCAAAGGGATCACGCTGGATCTCAAGGACAAGAGCAAGGCGGCAGACAAGAAGCCAAAGCCCTCACGCAAGGGCAAGGACTCCGGACCGTCCAAGGGAAAAGCCATGCCCAACAAATCAAGCAAGGATGATCATCCGGACAGGGAAGAGAACAAGTTCAAGGAGCCGACCCTAGCCAGCAGCAGCCTCACCGAGTTCGGAGGGTGGAAGCAGGCGTCACAGCAAGGGGTACGATTAGAAATTCTCAACACGGAAAGCCCAATTCTCGGCCGAGGAGATTTGGAACTATGGCGAGCCTCTCCTCCTGGCCTCTTGCGTCTAGGATCTGATGTCGAGGAGCCCAAGGGTGGTCTGCTACGAGAGAACAGCCAAACACCTACACCACTGGGAGACATGAGATCTGAGCTCAGTGACATACGCCGATCCCCTGTCAGACTTCTAGCGCCAGTGCAAGAGGTACCTGAGGCGGAGGTTGAGTTAGTGAAGGGTGGATTGACAACGCCTGACGTCAAGCATGATAGCGGCCTTGCTGGTGACGCATCGAGCTTCCAGAGACGAAGCAAGCGCTTGAGCGAAGAAGCACAGCGTGACAGTGGTTTTGGGGGAGAAACACCAACTCAGAGAAGAAGCAAACGCCTCAGCCAAGAGCCGCAACGGGACGGCGGTGTGCACGCGGCAGACTGGGCTGAGAAGGATCATCAACCTCAACCAGTCCAAGAACGTGCTGTATTGCAGACTCCAGAACCACCGAGCGAGCGAAGACTCCGCCGATCACCACGGGGCACTCCTGTACTACGGGAGCCGCCAGCGGCGGGACCAACACCGGAGCCCGAAAAGAAGGAACGGAAGCAATACGGAGCTCTCACTCCGGCCGGCGTCGCAGTAGCGGCTGTTGCAGCGGGAGCGGGCTTAGCGGCACTACGACCTTCAACGCCAACACCAACCTCGTCAGCCGTCGGCCAGCGAAGTGTTTCAGACAATGCGCCGCCGTCTCGCCAATCAACGCCCCGTCTTGAGGGCTCAGGGCGCCGAAGCGTGTCAAACACCAGCCTCTCCCGTCGCCGGACCCCGGAGCCACTTAAATTCCGGCCTGAAAGCCCAGGCATCATCCGCCCGTCAGGCACCCCCACACCACCGCTCCGTCGGGTCGACAAGCGAATGAGCGGCGATCTACGTGCGCTACGTCAACAAAACAACACCACGCCCGTCACGCCTGTCGCAAATGAGGGTCGTGCCCGCGCCAAGGAGATGGCCGACGTCTATGTAAGTCAACTATTATTCCATGTTCATCACGCTCGTCCCTTGAGCTGACTCGCTTCCTTCTCACAGGATGGCTTCGGTGAGGGCCGTATCGGCTCACCCCGATCACCCACCCGGC
>JABCKW010000187.1:0-29636 GCA_014824385.1 Fusarium cyanostomum | reverse complement strand
TATTAAGAGTTATATTAAAAATATAGATTGGGGATTCTTTGGGTAATCTTTATACACCAAATTACACGCAATTTAAGATTGTCCCGCATTTTTGTGACTGTCCCGCATTTTTGTGGCCAACCTAGCTTGCTAGGTTGGTTCGCCATGGAGCCTTAGCGACACATGAACCAACGGGTAATTAAACATGCTTTATGGAGGGCGCCGCCCACCCGGCTCTCTCCTTGTTCCTGTTTGGGATGACCAATTGATGGGAATGGAATGTGGGACACCACCACGACGATGTTGAGTTTGAGGCTTGGCCCGAAACATCACGCCGTCGTCAGTGTGCTTGGCTGCTGTCGTTTGTTGTTCCATTTATTAACCTAAACTTTGGGCCCTTTTGGTGGGCAGATCACAAGTGGTAACCTCTCGCTGGCTTCTCAACGTTGGCTTATTATGGAGGAAAACTGCCCTCGACTCTACTCGTACAAGATGTGTGGTCTATGTAGTCCTCTCCTAGGAAACCCCCTCGTGACTTCATCAATTTTCGTGACATCACAACTTGTTCTAACTAGATCACATGGAGCTTGAGCTTTGAAAACGTTTGGCTTGGTTTGACTTGATTTAATATTTTTGGACTTCTATTTTCCTTTTGTCCAACTTCTTTCTGACAAGCCGTTACGCTCTTGCTGCGTCTTTGACAAGGCGACTTTCACCCGATATCTTTTTTGATGCCTAACAGCTGGCGCCACATCTGTAGCACCCTCTCATGCAGTGTTATTCCATGCTGAATCCCAGGTTATTCCACCGAGGTATACTCCGCTCCCCTATATTCATTCCAGAGCGCCAGCCAGTACTGTCCTCCCATTACATTAGGGTATGATGCCATTGTGTTCATTCGTGAAGATCAGAAACAACAAGGGGACAAAGAGAAAAGAGAGATAGGGATCGGTAGAAACGACAATTGTCGCATCCGTTGATATGGAAACTAGACAAAGAACGTTGGAGTTCGTATTGTACAAGTCCCTATCGAAAACATGAACGGATATCGCTATAATGCACAAGTTGATAAATTCGCAGTCCGCTGATGAATCACGGTTGTGTTGGTGTATGTAATTGAGATGTTCATTTTTCCGAGTAGGTGAAGCTCAACGGCGTCATGTTCATGAACTGCATGTTGCGTTGGCTCTGACCAGGCGACGAATGTGTTGACACCGAGGCATCGTCAGACCAGTTGTACTCGGCGTTGCCACCAGCGTAGCCAAAGTAGGTAGGTCCCATCTGAGCACCGTAAGACGGGGTCTGAGGCTGACTGGAACAGCTATTCGAGATGTAGTTGGGAACTTGGTTTGATGTCCCGGGGAGCTCGAAGTCACTGGGGAAACCTCCCAGCCCTGGTGTCACCAGAGGCACATCAGACACTGTGACTTCGTATGAGTCCGCGTTGTACAAATGGTCCATGACACCCGGGGTCGTAGGTGGAGTTCGTAGAGTTGGATCATGGATAGCAAGATCCATCGGGTACTTCTCCTCGTACGCCACTGTGCTGGCTGGTGTGGCCTCGCAGAAGCCTTGTTGAGTCATGACAACAGGTGTGTTGGGAGTGGGCGGCGCAATGGTTGCCGTGGCTCCGAAGCTGGGAGAACGGTTGAGCTGCAAGAGCGCTTCGGGGTTTCGATCAAAGTATGGGCTCCGCGGGCCGCCTGAGGCCTTGCTGATGCGACCAACTCCTGTCGCCGAAGCAACACGACGCATCGAATGGCCAACGTCCGCTCTCCTTCCCATATCGATACCGGTTCTGGGAGCACATGCCGAGTAGCTGCGGGAGGCATTGATCTCAAGGTGAGGGGGCCGACGGTTTCGTCGAGAAGCAATGTCCATGGATGGAGAAGGCTTCAGAGGCATCATGGTTGACTGGCTTATCTCGTCAATAGCAAGGCTGTTGCTGCTGCTGTATACATATTGATCCTGCACAGGCGACGCCGATAGCCTGGCTGCGACAGGGAAGCACTGCTGTGGAAGTGAGGGAGTGGGCTCGTCTTCCTCGTTAGGCACAATCAGTTGAGGATACTGACCATAACAGGGCATTGGCACGTTGGTAGAGGCAGAAGCAAGCTCGGGGGATGCTTGGACAGGTACGCCTGGGGGGGATCTAGCGCCAAAATCTGATGGACTGGTTTCAGTTTCGCTTTCATGCTCTGGAGTTGACACGTCTGCCGACCGAGTGTTGAGAGGGCGAGGGACTGGGAAGGGAGCGCTCGAGACGACACGGTCAGAGTGATGGTCATCGTCAGACTGAGCGCCCGCGTCGCTGGCAGCCTTATCCTTTTCCACCTTCTGCTTGGCGGCATATTCGCGAATGTTCTTCTCCTTCTTTTCCCGTGCTCGCCGGTTCTGGAACCAATTCTGCAATTATGTTAGTGGATATAACACTTTCCTCCAAAGCATTGAGGTGACACACATTGATGCGGGCATTGTCCACTCTCATCGATTCGGCCAAAGCCTTCTTGGTGCTGCTGTTGGGCTTATGGTTCTTTTGGAACTCAGCCTCAAGGATCTCGACCTCCTCTTTAGAGAGGCGAGGCTTTGTCTCAGTTGTCCTAGACATTTGATGATGATGGAGGAGGTGACCCTGTTGGGCGTTGTAGAGTTCCATTGACTCTGGAAGATATGCGGCATAGCTGGGCAACTGCTGAGAGTATCTGGGGTATTGGTTGGCGGTACCGTGGTAGCCCCAGCTTGACCATTGCGGTTGGTGGTAGGAACCCATGTTCTCCATCATAGGCTATGCTTGTGGAATGTATGAGGTAAACTGGTGGTAATGATTGGAATGAGGGTTCAGTCCCACGAGTGATCGCTAGGGCGAGACCCGTAATGGTCTATGAGCTTCGATATTGAGCGAGTGGCGGATCGATATCCTATCGAGCCCGAGTAAAGAATGACTTGATGAGAGACGGATATTGGACAATATCAGAAAGACAAAAGAGTGAAGATGTCGTGGGTAGTCGGAGTTGGGTGAGGTTGAGGAATTGGGTCGTCTTTTGAACAGCTGCTGTAGGATGTAAGGTGACCCAGGCAAGCGAGAATGGTGCCGCAATTGTGAGACAAAGCTCACTCAAAACTGCCCTCTTAAGGATGAAGTAGACGAAGGAGGTCTTTTGGTCGGAAGGGAAATCATTGATGGAGATTGTGAGGGGCGTGGGAGGGTAAAAGAATGAAAGACATGTACGCGTTACGGACACCGGAGCTACACAGCCTGGGGGCCTTGGAAACACCGGCAGTCATCTGGCCCCGTCATGACAGTCTGCAAGATGGCGTGTGGGTTCGCACCCGAGGGAACTGGGGTGAAGGAGGAGCAATCAGACCCCTGAATCCCAACCACAAGCGATCACATCGCGCGGCGAGGGCTTGGGTACAGGGAGTACGCACGAGAGGTCCGGTGCAAGGTCTCCTCAAGGGCAGAATAGCAGCGGCTCCCCGCTCAAGGTACAGGCGGTAGGGTACACAGCTGTCCGTAGCAGTCCAGGCGCAACGCTCTGGCCAGGTACCTTGGAGAACTTGGGCTCTAGGTCCCAAGCTGGAGGCTCGTCGTCAACCTCATCCCTGCCTTCAACCCCTGTCCGCCCTGGCCCGCCCACAACCCTTCCCAACGACAAGGCTACCCGAAGGTTTCACTAGGTAAACGCCTCGGGGTTTGTGGAGACAAGGTGAAAAAGGGAGCGCTCCGCGACGGCCTGTGCTGCCGTCGTGGCGGCGCCCTGTCCACCCACTCCCTTTCTCCCTCCCTCGGAGGGCTTCGACCAGTCTCGCGAGGATTGGGTCACCAACTCGACGGGTCCCGCGTCCACCTGGTTTAGACCGTAGTCAAGTAGGCATTGGCCCTCCTGGCTCTACACTCGAGAAGGCTCCCACATTGGAGGTCGCGCGCTAGTATGTCGTACCTAGCTCGAGGGGTTGATGCGCCTTCGCGCGCAAGCTGGCAGGGCCGGGTTCCAGGGCGGCGGTACCGACGGCGTCCAGGTTGAGCACCTGGAGCTTGTTCATCAATCGTGATGTCGTCGCTGCCATTGCCTTCCGCCGTCCCCATGCATATGCAACCCATGTTAACGCCCGAGTCGTGGTCGACACCAGGTCCCGTGTCGTGTTGAGCCGCAGAGGCGTCGAGAATGACACGAAATAGAGCCATGACACAAGAGCTGCTTGACACAGAATGTATCATTGTTAGGTACGGGGAGGCATGCCGGCTTGTGCAGAGCCATTACAATGAGTGGCACGTTCGCCATGGACACGGTCGATAGGAGCTGCCAATATACATGACAGGTGAGATCCTAGGTTGTGAGAGCTGAGAAGGCAGGTCAAAGCAAGGTGATGAGCTGGGAGTTGGAGTCGGATATCCAAGCAAAGTCCGAGCCCGAAGAGCGGTGGAACTGTGACAGTGCGAGCACTTGCCATAGCCGGGCAAAACCCCCGCAGGTCCCAGCGCTTGCACTGCTGCAGCCAGGCGGCTTATGGGGTCCAGGGCTATCGTTATCAGTGGACTCGGACGCTGTGATCACTGGTGCTCGCACCGCTTTTCTGCAGTCAAGAGCACAGTCTTCCTTAACCCTAACTCGGGAGCGTGCAGGAGGACGTCCCGAAACAGAGCATGTCTTCCGTTTCTAGCTTCCTAGGTAGGCAGTTCGTCAGGCTATGATGCGTGCTGCCATTTGCCACCTCATCGCAACCACCATCAACTTCCATATCCTCATGACCGCTTGGACAAGTGATCGCTTCATCTATCACTAGGTAGGTACAAACCTTGCATTTTCCAGTATAGGTATTGTTTATTTCATAGAACAATCTCCTACTGTGCAAGATATTCCTAGCTTGTTACCGCGTATATCCAGATCTTCTTGTCACGACACACATCTGGCAAGTTATACACCCGCCATTGTGTTCCTATGTAGCATCGCGGCGCCATGGCCGCCGTGGCGGACGGCACAGGCTTCCTTAGCTGTGCAACCACACCACAATGAACCGCGCCAACATCGCCCACTCACAAGAAATCCCGGTAGAAAGATTATTCGATTTCTGGCAAGAAGAGACTCCGCCGTTCTGCAGCCTTGGCTTGGTCCGGCCTTGGGGTGCTTGGCTCGCAGGCTCTTAGCCAAGAAGTCTCTTCAGAGTCCCAAACTCGACCACTCAGCTTGCCGGCGTGAATCGACCTCCGGAACCCATAGTAATGGGCCAACCTAGAACCCCATGCAGCCAGGCAGACCTGAAAGTCCGGACCCCGAAGACGCTCAGCTCGTCTCTGTCGCTGGAACTGGACTCAGCGGGAGTAGAAGCGATACGGCGCAATGTAACCCTTTGGCCATTCAGCTGGGCGACATGTTGGCCGCCAGTCTCAGCCTTCCCCGGCCCCGTGTCATGCTGGAAGCGATGGTACAGTATCGGCAACCTTCTCGCATCTTTTGGCGCCCACTGAAAATCTATCTTTTGGGTACATGGGGCGATAGTGACAGCTCTGGGTGGTGGTACAGCCGAGGTAGATGCTAGCCGTTGACAGCGCTCGCGTACGACCCTGTTCTCTGGATCGGGCATCGCGACTTTGTGTCTTGAAGGGGGCGTGGCACGATCGGCAACAAACGACGACTTGCGTGAGGTTGTGTAAGCGGCTTGACACCACACCTGAAGTGTACAGCTCCGGCTTCCAGCAAGATGGTTCTTCGGCTCTCTACATTTCCGTGCCCACGAACCCTCGATACGGCGGCTTTGTGGCAATATTCTGGCCATCATGGATGCGAGCCCTACTTCGCGTCACGATGTTTGACATCGCGGAAACATATCTGCCTGAAGACACCACTCAATTGCACCTTGATAACTCTTAAAGGTATGATATATTAACATATCATCCAACAACCAGGTTGAGCAGGAAGATCAGAGCCACGACCAGCGAATGGGTGCAAGGGAACGAGCGGTTGGTACTGGGCGGATCCAGCCGCAAATTACGCATCTGTAGGACAGTGACGCCAGGGCTCGCACCAACGCAACGGGGAGATTGAGGAAGCACTCATGAACGGACTTTGACGGGACATACAACCTATGCTTCGCAACATGATGGCTATTCTCCGTACTCACCACTCAAGAGTAGACATGCGAATCAACGACATGGATTAAGCGACGACGATTTGGGCAAGCAGACCACCACTTTGGAGTTTCGCCAGAGGCGGGTCACCGGAAACGACAACAACCCAGGGGTGGAGACATGCCACGCTTTCCCAAACAGGCAGTGCCCTGGAGCTAAAGAAGCGCGCAAGGCCTGGTTGACCTGGGGAGCCGGAGATGATGCATCGAAATCGAGAGAGTAGTATTCCTTGCCCGCGAAAATGCGCCAACGTGAGGGTTACATGGGCCTGAATAAGTGCGTGCCTCTATTCGGGGCCGAAGACAGTTGTAAGTTGTACCAATAGGCGGAGCCGGTTTAGCGAGGCGGCATATTCATCCATCCCCCCCTGCTTGACGACCGGCTCATTCACGACGCATCTACTCGGTACCTCCAGACACCTGTGGCTGATTAAACTCAGGGGATCGCGTGAAGGAATTTCAGTGCACTGGAGCTGGTCACTCCGTTTCACTACGCCCGTCCGGTTCTCCATTGCGCGCTCATACAGGACGGTATACCTGCATTTTGGACGAGTTCCGAAAAGCAGGCGAATGCAGTGGGCCGTACATAGTCCTCCGTACGTATCCGTACATACTTCGTACTCCATTTTAAATGGAAGTGCACTACACGTCCACTTCTCAGGTACATAGCGGGGTTGAGCCAGAACAAACCTCACGGCGAACCCGAAGAGAATGGTCTCGACTCTCAACTAATCCCGCGTGAGAATGAGCATTCCGCACTCGCACCCGCTTACAGTGACTTCTTTTTCTCATCCCCGCGGCAGAGCATAGCCGCTTGAAATGATATCGCGGAAAGACTCCTCGTGTATATTTGGTGTTGAGGCGCAGGACGACATATGGATTTCACACTGTACTGCGTATGTCCACATCGAATGCCCAGGTCCGAGGCGGATGATCTCCATAAGATGCGCACTATTACACCCACATACTACGTAAGACTGCGATCCCAGAGCTTAAGCCTTTGGCGTGGGGCTGCTCAGAAGCCCAGATCTTGGCACGAGTTTCAAAGTACAAAACACCCGGTATTTGAGAGGTACTACGTACTGACAGCAAATCGGGTGATAGAATGGATTCTCATGACTACGGGTCTGGCATTGCTTGTTGCCGGCACGCAGGAAGAATATGGCCACCTGTACGGGATTAACGGTAACCGACGGTGCCAACGGTCATGATAGCGCCGAGGAACGACAGTCGAGATTCCAGATTGATCTAACAGCCCTTGTCTTTTGCTGTCGGGTGTCCTTGTTCCGGGGACTATGCCGGGGCAGATCTTGTCGATCACCTCGGCCATTGCGTCGACGGCGCAGCTCCAGATCGTCATCAAGCTGCGCCGTTCATCTCTTCAACAGCAGGCGCCCGAACAAGCAGTGAGCTTGCTCAGTGACAGAACACATCGACACCAAATCAGGAAGTCGGCGAGAATTCAAGGATGCGACCCGGTCCAGCTGAGAATGCTGAGCTGACCGCAGGACACCGTTCCCAATTAAGTGGCCAGTTGAGCGACAACAAGCGCCTGGAAGCCATGGCATCCTCCTCGGCACTTACATATCGAGGACGTCACGCCCACAATCCATCAATTTTACCCACGTCAACAAATGCTCAGTCTGCAGATGCAGCAGTCAACCAATACCTGCTCCCCTGGAGTGGGCCCTCGACATCCTAGAATGCACAAAGCGACATCACGCATAGTAAAGAAATCCTAGCAGTTCCAGGATCAGGCTCACTGTTGAAATCCGTCCCCTCGGTTGCCAGCTGCGGGCACCAGAACCACGGGCCGCAATATCACTCCATGCTTGGTTGCGACTTCAGTGACGGAGAAGCAAAGCGAGAGAACGTGGGAGCAAAGGCGACGTTATGGGAAACGTACGATTTCAAAAGGTTAGCCAATGCCAACCCCATTTTGATGTTGTTTCCGGGGACGCCCACCAGACGGTCGCCTTAGGCGTTGAGCAAGCACAACGGCTGCATCATCAAAGACAATGTCTCAGAACCACTGCGGAGCCCGGTTTCTGTGGCCAGTTGATTGGCTGTTGCCTTCAAGCTTGAAGACCAGAGCTTAGCGCCGATGGGGAAAGCGGTATGTCACCCATCCCTGCCCCTTGACCGTAGCCCAATAGAGCAACATCGCCGATCTTTTCCTCCGAAAGCTTACCCTCCGCAGTGCGTCTGAAGCAATTCAGGCTTGGTAGGGCAAAAGTTTGTGTCGACATAACCAGGCCTATCTAGTTGCCCGGAATCATGTCGCTTCATAGAAACCCAAGAGTTTCAATGCTTACAGTCCACTACATCTTATTGAACAGGATCCAGAGCCAGAGCAAGGGCTAGGACGTGGTCATCCGCTGCATTGGTACTGGTACGTATGTAGCAGCCGGAGGGAGACGAGGTGTGATTGCTGGAGATACTAGCGAGGAGTTACCAGTGCGCTGGAAAGCTCTGGGCTGTGGCGAATCACTACGACAACTTAACTCGCGGGCCATTCAGGTGAGTTCAAGGATACGTAGGCCAAAGCCCGAACCCCCTGTTAACGGGGCTTGAGCTAGCCCCAAACTTGAACTCTGCGTGCCTCTTCTGATGGTGCTGGTTCCTATCTCGGCAATCAACATCAATCCCCAATATGCCTCGAACCTCGTTCCCTGCACCTTCCACAGCCGCAAATGTCGTTGATGTACAATGGCACGAGTCGTCATCTGTCATCACAGGAACCCATACTGGTTCAGGCGCATCACAGCAGACGCGACACAAACTGGCTTTCAGTGGCATATGCAAGATATCAGGATTAACTTTCCATGTGACCTTGAGGGTATCGGCGTCTTCAGGTGGGAACGGTTTCAACCTCCTCTGCCGGCCATGCCGTGAGGGGGAAATCTTCTAACGAAGGGTACGAGGCGGCGGTGTTGCGAAGAAAACACACAGGGATGATGGACCATAGGGATATGGTTTCTCCTTGACGCTTGTATCGAAGCGCTGCGGACTCAAGTCGCCAACTTCCTATCTATGCCTATTCAGGGGTCATGGGCGGGCTCCTCTGCTCTCTTCCCCGGTACACGTAGACACGAAGGCGTGCTGTACCCCTCAGGGATCATGGGGAATCAGACGACAGGCGACGACAAGGGTGGCCAGCACGCAGCCCCAAACAAGCACCAGGACGGGGGACAAGGGGTGCGGTGTTTCTCAACTTATCGAACAAGGCCAAAAGCGGATCCATCCCACACGTGGCCAGCCAGCCTGGGCGGTAACGCTAGTACTCTCCGGGACGCTGGCCTAGGCTTTGTGGAGGTTGTTTGGCATTGGATGCTGCCTGGTGGAGGGAAGTTATTTTCGAGGCCTTGGCCTTTGGAGGCTGTATGAGGGACCTTGGCGTCTGTTCCTGGTCGATCCAGGGCAGGCGGCTCAACTGGTGAGTGAATCATCAGTAGACGGTTGCCTCACAAAGTCAACCCAACCCCAACCCCAGGAATCTAGGCATGAGGCCTACAATATGGATCTCAGCAGGCTGAGCGCTACACTGACGTTTGCTATGAGCCACACAGCAATCCAAGAGGTTGTAAGCGCCCGCGGAATGAGCTAATCAAACCTCCAACATCAACAATCGCCTTCTCAAAGTGGGCTCTCGGGATGAGGACAAGCTTGTGCGGGCGGCGTGGACGGACAGGGCGCCGGTCTGCACTCGGAGTCCTGTCATACTCACGGAGTTTGAGTAGGTATATTCAGGCCGGGGAAATCACATCCCTAATTCCCCTCTTCCCAAGGCGTCCGGTCCCCGTTCAACCAGCAACCATCATCAAGACCCTCCACCCACTCTCCGAGAACTCTTCAATCCGGGCCGATGTGGGGGTACGGAAGCAGTTTGGTGACTGACTCGCTGGTGGAGCTTCCTCTCACACGCCCTACCTCGTTGAAATAGGGCAAAGGCGCGAAACGCTCGCTCAGCGCCGCTGTTTCTTATCGCGAAGCCGCAACCCACAGCCTAGGTTTGTTGTTTTGATAATTTCCGTACTCTCCTTGTCCAGGAGAGATTGTCTCTATTTTCCACAGATAATCTTGAAAGAAGCCATTATGGTTTTGCGCGAAGTGGATTGTTTTTTCTTTTTCTTTTTTGGGGGGGGGGGGGTTGTTCTCCTTTCTTCGGAATTATCTTGATGCTTGGCACCGTGCGTTGGCACTATACACTTCATTTCTCAAACCCGCAGACTGTAGGTTTTCAAACGGGCCATTTTTACCCGTCCTCTCAATATGAGATTTCTTGCCTTCCACTTCTCTCATCCAGCGCTGCGGGGATAAGGAGGAAGGCATGCGTGCGCAACACATGTGCCCACACACATTAAGCTGACGAAATGGCATGGCAAAGCAAAGCGGTTGAGCATCTGGAACATGGCAGAGACCATCTTTGCGTTGGGCTAGAGAGGGGCTCCAATCTCTTTTGCGCCAGCCACATGACGGACGACGGCACAAATCGAGAGGGCGTCTGCATCTTTGGCCAAATTTCCAGGGGGCCTGCGCTCGCCCTGAGGAACTAAGGTAGGCAGGAAGTGAAAACCAACCAGCCGGGTTTTCGTGGGGCAATTGGGTTGTGGAAGAACCATGAATTGCATCTTTGCATCTTTTTTAGAATTATGGGCGCAAGCCGCTGACAACACAGCACACGACGGGTTATCAAATCTGTTTACTGCCTCATCATACCTCCTACGGGTACTGGCTACCGGCCGTCTCCGACAACAACGAGGTGTGGATGCGCAGATGGATCTCAAGATCCCGATGGATCCTACCGGAAGATCTCCCTTTGTTTCCAACATGGGTCCTCCAGGTCCCCCCTGTCCCAACATGAAAGTTGCAAGGGGGCTGCAAACAACAATCACAACACCATAAGCTTTGTTTACATTGAGGCAGTTTCAAATCACCACTACCTTCGATTCGCGTCTAGCGGCGTGGCGGACATTGGAAGGAAAGCCACTACATCAGCCTCTTTGTCACTACCCGCTGCTTTTGAAGGATAATTATCCTGACAGCTACACCGGCGGCCGGGGCCGTGCAGCATGCGCTTGTCGTCGCGAGATGACACGAGATTACCGGTCGAACGCCGTTGCATGTATCTCCAGTGCGGGAAGAAGCAAGCTGCCCTGCCCGTGACCCAAAGTACCCCGACGTGCAGCCATCGCGGCCATGCCGTGATGTGATGCAATAAGCATAAAATTACAATACGTACCTCTTCCACCCATGCAGTGTTCAATGTTGAACTGGGTAGGTACGGATAGGGCTTTCCATACCTATGCGCCGATGCTATTTTGGTTCTGGTTCAGCGACAGGAGGATCTGTACTACCGTGACACATGCTGCCTGTCAGTCCAACTCACTGAGGCTGCTTTTTATTCCGTTCCACTCTCCTCGGCCATCGTCCACAAGCCGTACTTGCAGACAACTGTAACACGACAACAGCGTAAAAAGGTCCGCCTTTGTGATACCACCACCACAGGCCCAGATCGGATGAGACCATCTTGCAACGCCGGCGGTTTTGCGAGTCATCGTGCTTAGATTTGCCGATATGTCCTCACCCGTTGTTTATTGTCGAGACGCGTTAAGGAGCACAGGAGCTCAATCTCCTTGACTCGGTAGTCGAGCGTACGACAACGGGATAAAGGAAAAGGCGGGGGTTGTTTCCCACTCAGGCGCCTTTCGTCTTTACAGACACACACTCTTGCCCGCATCGCCTTTCTTCCCTGCCTACGAAACTCTGCCCTTCCCCCGCTTCAACGGGCTCCGGGCTCCTTGATAGCTCTCCTTTGGGCTTACCCGGCCTTGGGGACGGTGCCATGACAGCCGCCAACCGAGACATTTCCAACGAGCCCCCGCATTGAGCGTCCTCCTGTACACAACCGAGAATAGGCTAACGTGGAGCCGCGCGATCGCTGGGCCCGCTTGACACAGAGAAGAAAGGGTGCGCCAGTTTGTCACGCTAAGTAGCGTAATCGGGACACGAGGGAAAGTCGATGCCGAAAAGCAATGTCTGACAAGACAAAACACCGCGAACTGTGAACCAGAAACGTCTCAGACAAAAGTGGCTTTGGAAGGTCTCACTCTTGTGGGCTGCCAGTGGAGATCGGGCCTCGGAGGGCGCGACTATCTAGGCGATGGACAATGGTGACAATGGTGACAACAGTGACAATGACCGGAGTCTTGTCTTGCCATGGAGCGATAAATCGCAGTCTCCCTCGGAACAAGTGATCTCCGCACTGAGACGGAACATCTTCACTGGGTCTCACTCAAGTCTCAATGCACGTCACGAGTTTCTTCGCTTAGGCGTGTCGATCATCGTGGGTCGGATCACGATGGAGATCTCCAGGGAGGACGGGGGAGATTAGATGAGAACAAGTGCCGAGGGAGAGGTGAGGTGATGATGTCAAGATGCCCCCTCTAGAGCGATGATCGCTCGCCTTTCTACGGTCTACCTGATTTTCCTGGAAGAGCCAGCCCAGTCCTTGCCTCGGTTTATCGATTGAATATTCGATCATGATGATGAAATCAAGTGATTTTCTCCCTCGCAAAAAGTCCCACCTCATCTCCGCCGTCATTGCCTCTGTTCATGCTCCATTCAGAGTCGAAGGGCATTCGAAACCTCAATTGTCACCTTGCCTCTCTCGGTCCGAAGCACCTTGACAGAGGATAGGTCTCGAACCACCCAGTCCGGCTCTGCAGCGATAACCTGCTCGACTGTATGGCTGGTCACAAGCCCGAGCACCTTGCATCCAGCTGCCTTTCCTGCGCGGATCCCTGCTGGGCTGTCCTCGAGCACGAGAACATGGGCAGCCTCCGCTTGGAGGCCGAGCCGCTCACGACCGAGGCGGTAGCATGCGGGGTCCGGCTTGCCAACCTCGACAGACTCGGCAGTGACGAGACGATCCGACGGCGGTGTGGGCAGGTCTCGAGCACGGAGCCACCCGGTTACGAGAGGTACAGTGCCGGAGGTGACGATCGCCCAGGGGCTAGACTCGGCGATGAGAGCCTCGAGCATGGATCGGGCACCGGGGATTTCGACAGCTTCATGGCCATGATACTTGGGGAGACGGCCTTCCATATCCCGCACATCTGGGAGAGATCAGCAGTTGCTCGCCGTGGTAGCCCCATTGCACGAGCCCAGTCGAATCTAGAGCGGGCTGATGCCCTCGAGTGAGGCATCTAGTGGCCTCGCACTCTTGTGCTCTGTTTCTCATCCTTTACTACCAAAGTATCGCAACTTACAATCCCAGTTGGCCTTTTTGGGTGCCAGAATCTTGAGGATATCTATGCTGCGGCGTCCATGAGAAGTCTCTAGGATGACCTCAGGTGCAACTCCTATTTCATTTCCGATTCTGAGAAGAGTTGGCCGCTCCGTTGTACAACGTCAGGCGGTACAAATGTACTTACGTTTCCCAGTGCTTGACTACCGCTTCTGTGGAGTCAATGATTGTGCCGTCCATATCGAAGAGGAACCCGTCGAAGGTAAGCTCCTGCGGCGGCAGGGTGTAGTCTGGAACCGACCCCATGGTATCGGAGCTGGGTTGTGCGTATAAACGTGGCAACTTGGTGTGTCTGCTGTGGGTTTTCTCAGTCTGCTCGAATGCTGGCCCGGATTCTGGTTCTGAGGTCCGATGAGTTGCGAGTGCTGTGATGTGGTTCTCTCCTGTCTTTGTCCTGGTTGATGTAATATTGGAAAAGTTTGCACGTTGTTGTGATATGTACATAAAGGTTGGAAGACAAGGTGCGGCCTCGTAGTTGGCCCTTTTTGGAAGCTCCGCTAACCGAGGCGGGGTGGCCAGAGGGGGTTAGGGTGGGGAGAAACTCAACGTTGTCATATACAGAGCTCACTGATAATAGTAAGTGTTGAGATCTATTGTGTGTTTGTTTTTTGGTTGTTTTTTTTACCGTGATTATTTCTGGTATGAGTCTGTGTGCAGCCAGTTTCGGGGGATAAGGTAAAGTCCCCCGGCAACACTGGCCACCCCCTCGAGTGCCCAATCGAAAATTACTCAGTAGGCGAAGCCTTTGATATCCTATACCCTTACAGCTGGTTGTTCTGTTATAAACAGTGTTCGACATCATTTTGCCTTGTGTATGGTGTCTGGACAGTCGAGAAGGATTCCATAGAGGCCCGAGTAGGCCACGACTCTACATTTCTCAACCCAGCGTTAGCACAGCCCGCATAGAGCACTGATTCTCTTCTCATCCAGTCGGTGACTACCCTAGACTTTTCCATTTTGGCTGATTATCGCTTTAGGCAATGGCCGCACAGACATCCATCTCCGCGGAAAACCTCCTAGCACCCCCGGTGAAGAGAAGCAACCTCCCGCAGGTATCGGGACGGGGACCTATGAAGCTGAGCTGAGCTTGAAGCAATCCACGCTGTGAGCGAGGTCAGCTCGCGTCCCGTTTGGGTTGGGGCCGACGCTGCCGTGCCTCGACCGAGAACCGGCCCAGCCTCAGCGATGACGAACATCTCCCCTCCAAGAGTATTAAACAAACTTAGAAACGTAGACCTCTCCTCCCCCTCTAACAGAAAAAGGTTACGGCAGGGTCAGACACGATGGGCTCGCGAATTGGAGACCCAGACGAGCTGACGGTTCTTGTCACGGGTTTTGGCGTACGTTTGTTCCCCAGCGATATTTACTATTCTCTCACCCCGCTCTGATGCGCATCACCAGCCTCGACGTCACGCGAGCGATGGGCGTGGAATCGCAGCGATTCCGTAACCTTTATTATTTATTGTTTTTGATATCACTGCACACCAAAAGCTCATAAACCGAGCTCGAGTTGCTGACACCTTGTCACTGCTGCTAACGTCATGGATTAGCCCTTCAGGGAGCAATATCCCGTCAACCCTTCGTGGGAAATCGCCAACGGCCTGCCCTCACATCTACCGCCGCTCCGAGCCAAGGACCCCAACTCAAGACACGCAGCCGTGGTCCTGCCAAAGGTGCGCATCCTGGTGCACCCGGAGCCTATTCGCGTCAACTACCAGATCGTGAGAGAGCTGGTGCCGTCCTTCTACGAGACGTATCATGGGCGTAGAGTCGACATGGTGATTCACATCGGCATGGCGGGCCCCCGTCCATTCTACTGCATTGAGCGGAGGGGCCATCGCGATGGGTACAAGCACGTTGACGTCGATGGTGAGAAACTGGACGAGGAGGAGGAGCGCAAGCCCGGGAGCGACTGGCCTTGGCGTGGGCTGCCAGAGGAGATTGAGACGGATCTAGGCATGGAGGATGTGCTGGCGCTGTGGCAGAGGCATAGCTCGGTCAGTGGGCAGGTTTCGTGTTGGATTTAATATCAATGCTAATGAAGAGCAACAGAAGGACATGGACTTGCGGATATCAGAGGACGCTGGAAGATATCTATGCGACTTCATCTACTACTCGAGTCTCGCCGAACTATGGAAGCTGCAGCGGCCTAGGAAGGTCGTTTTCCTCCACGTGCCGGCCGACGCCTCGCAACAAAGCATTGAACAGGGCCGGGAACTAGCCTTGAATCTGATACGGTCTATTGTAGAGAGCGAGACGAGCAGCAAGGACAAGCTACGGGGGACCGGGGGTGGTAATGGGGGGTTGTTACCATGAGATTTTGGTCGATAACGAGACCAGAAGGTAATCCTCAGGGTGAAAGGAGCAGATTATTTGATTGAAAGGGACATGTTGGTTCTAAGCGGTTAATATGCGTTCATATTTTGTTGGTTTTCAAGGGCAGCTCGAGTATCCATAGCGTTGAGAGCATCTTGGTGTTTTTGTGTCGCGGGACAATGACATCACAAGCCGACGACGTCTTGGCGGGGATCTTTAGTCTACTACGTTGATTAGGGTCTTCATCACAGTGCATCGGTGACTGTGGTATATGGTCGCCGACTCCTAACGTTACCTAGCAAAATCATTGGGAGACAAAGCGACGAATTGGTGGCTTTAGCTTAGTTATCACCGCGCCCAGAGATGTTGTAACTGGAAGCGGAAATCTTAGGTCTCGGAAATCGACGCCAACTCCACCTGATCCGCTATATAACTTCAACGTTCTCAACTCCATTCTTCTCCTGTTGCAACTGGGCATCGCACGACTTCTATAAACCACCTCTAACTACCCAATTCTACTACTTACAATGTGTAAGAAGGCCACCTGCGGAAGCTGCAGTAAGTAACTCATCTCCGAGTCCTCCCGCAACACCATCAAGCCCAGCTGTCTCCTCTCGCCTCTAACACTCCCCTCAGAAAAGACATCCTGGTGGGGCTGCGGCAGCCACATCCAGTCCGTCCTCGACAGCGTCCCTGCAGCCGACCGCTGCGACTGTGAGCCCAAGGTTGAGGTCGGCGGCATGTCGTACCCGCCCATGGCCGCCTCGCCCAACTGACTCGTGCGGAACGCTGCTGCGCTGGTTCTGTGGACGCGTGGGAGGCGGGCGGTGTGGTCGCCTACGGGTGTTCTTGAGGAGCCGTTGTAGAGGGCATGTTTGGAAGTGAGATGATGACTGATGACAGGATGAAGAGTGCTTTTGGTGTAGTGCTGGCGGGGCGTTGAGTGGTGTTGGAGGTGAATCCGGATTATGGACGTGAGCAGTGCGAGGTTGTTAATGAGGAGCAGGAAACCTCAAATCAGTGGGTGTATACTGGGTAGACGGACGCTGGTTTGGTGAAGACGAAGGAGGTTACAATAAAGTGGAATGTCCGTCTGGAGAGAGCAGTCATAGGCTATTCTATTCAATGCGACTTATCCCCATGACATGCGTATATATATACGTTGTATCAAGAAGACCTCCAGCCATCACCAAGTATCTTGACTATCCTCCTCTTTATCTTCTCCTCGCGCCGCCTCCAGCACTAGCATCACCCCTCTCCGCCAGACTGACCACCTCTTGAATACCCGCCGCCTCCTGCTCCTCCTCCAAAGCCATAATCTCCTCACGGCAGTCCCACCATTTCTCCTCGCTGAGCTCAAACGCCTTGGCCTTGATCTCCTTGACGGCTAGCGTCTCGGGCTGGATGTTCTTCCATCGGAGACTCGTCATCAGGATCTCTTGCCACTCGGCCGACGTGCGGACAAAGAATTCTCGTCGACTCTCGAATGGCTGTAGATGAGCTGTCAGTACTGAAATGCCACAATAGAGATCTCTAGCTGAGTCTTACCCTGGGATGCGGGAGTCCATCGTCTACGGATGTGGCTGTGGTCTCGGTCTCATCCTCCTCAGTCTGGGTTGAAGGCTCTGAGGAAGGCTCTGAAGAAACCTCGGAAACCTCGTCCTGCTTCTTCTTCCGCTTGCTCGGCGCCTGGATTTGCTGACCGGATTCTTCCTCCACCTCTTCTTCTTCCTCATCCTCCTCGTCATCATCTTCGTCTTCATCATCCTCATCCTCGGACTCCTGTAGCCATGATTAACTATAAAGCCCTCAAAGAAAAAGCCACAGATACTCACAATCCAGTCCTCAACAGGTCGGCTAAAGATCTCCTTGCAACCATCCAATTTCCCTAGATCGATTGCGTAAAGGTCATCAAAAGTAAACTCCCGATCACCTTTTTCAAAAGTGCCGCCGTAAATGTAGAGAACATCATCCTGGACAGCCAACTGAGCGTTGAACCTCACATGCGGAGGCTCCATGGTCACCGGCATCTCTCTTGCTGGCACCTCCTCTTCCACCTCCTCCTCTTTCTTGGCAAGCTCGATTCCATCAGCATCCTCAAGAGAAGCGCCAGTCTCGAGAGCCGCGAGTTGCCTAAGCAATTCCTCCTCGTTGGCCTGAGCCCGCCCACGGCGTCCGCCTCGAGGCTCAGCAGCAGATTTCTTCTGCTGTCGGGGCTTCCGCAGGCCTAATGGCATAAAGCGATTGCGCTCAATGTTCCAAGCAAACATCTGGTTGAAGAACTCGCTGTCCATGCCCTCTTCGCTCTGCTCAACATCATGCACTCCTCCGAATATGATACCACGACCCTTATGCCAGGTCATGGTCGCACCAGCACGCGTAGGGTTCGGGGCATTGGCCGGTTTCTTTCGCTTCTCCCAGCGTACGTTGGGAAAAGTATTGGGGCTGGCATCAGCTGGAGGCTGGGTGATCCTCAGATAGAAACAGTCCTCGTGGACCTTGGGAACAAGGACATTTCGCTGGGCTTGGTTGGGCCCCTTGCCGCCCTTTTGCTTGACATTTACCGTTGACTTGACTCGGGAGTACCCTCCATAGAGAACTGCACCCTGATCATGGGGGAGTAGGGTGAAAGATGATCGAGCGTCTGGCTTGAGCTGCGCCGGAGGTAGCTGGGGAGAGTGCCACACGAAATTGACCGTATCAAATATCCACAGATCTGCGAGATACTTTGTCTGATTTGAAGTATCCTGGAAGCCGCCAAACAGGATGATGTACTGCTTCCAGTAAGTCATCCGGTGACCGCTTCGAGCAGAAGGGCTCTTGTCCTTCCCCTTGACCTCAATCCTTGTCCATTCCCTCGTCGCAGGCTCCAGTCTCCAAAAGTCAGAGTAATGATGAAAAGTGCCCTGTTTGGGTGAAGAGAACTCTCCACCAAAAAGATAGACATGATTCGGGTTTCCAGCCCTGGTCCAGGCATGGCCAGATCGCGGCAGAGGAGCGTTGGGTGAGGAGACACAGCGCCACTCATCGCGGCTAATGTTGTAGATGTTCAGGTCGTTGTAGAATTGCGCTAGCGATCCGTTGAAATACTCACCACCGAACAATAGCAAACTATTGCTGTCGTGAGGTGAGGCCATCAACGTGGACGCAGCTCGAGCCCTCGGTGGCGCATCACATACAGTCTCGGTGATCTTGAGGAACTGCTCCTGTTGTCGACGATACTCCTCGAGGACCTCATCAATATCCACATCCTCGGCATCGCTGCCCTCAACCTTGGCGGCCTTGCTTTTGGCCTTCTTCTCTCCCTTGCTGGCCTGCTTGGCTGCCTTCTCAGCCTAATCATGGCACCGCCTGTCAATACTCAAGCGTCGAATGATGGAGGGGCAGTTCAGTAGATAGAGGGGTAAGTGAATGGAGGGGCAGTATCTTCGCACCTTTTTGGCCTTTTTGGTGTCGGCACCTTTCTTCTTGTCTTTGGCCATTTTCAGGAAATAGGTTTTGCACTGTGAGCCGAAATTGCGAGAGCTTGGACTTCGAGACGAAAATCCTGCGTGTGGATGGGGTTGCTAGAAGTTTGATCAAGTCAAATTCTCCCATTCACGGCACAGTGTTATTTTGGATAGCATCTACTGTTTTTCGAGAATCGACGACAAACAGACTGAGATTTTGGGTTTACAGAAAGGGGTCATAGAATATTCGTGAACGGGCTTGAAATGGCTAATGGGATAAATGGAGGAAACCATTCATTCGAATGATTGCGTGTTGATGGTGTCTGCAGTCACACAAAACCTACCTAGGAGATGGAAAAGTGGTGGTGGAGTATGCAGTTCTCTGTTAAAGCTCTTTCAACCAGAAGAAATGATTACCTGGGTACCTTAGGCAATGTAAAATATCGATCTTTTTCTTTGGGGCCAGGTTAGATTGCATCTAAGCTATGCATAGGACGATCTGTCTCCCGGATGAATAGCAACGCAGTTCCAGACTCTTTTCGTTGGACACTTAACTTCCCCGATGATAATGAGCATCCAGAGCTCACCACCTCGTCCCAGCCGGTTAGCCATTGTCCTAGAGCTTAAAGAACTGAATTTCGAGCTCTAAGTGTGCATAAAAAATGCCGCTCTGGGCACCTGCTACTTCCCGGTAGCGCGTTTCGACCGATGGAAACACCTAATCCAGAGGTATCTCATCTGGCCATCTCCTTTTCTTGAGTCGTTGAATCTGCGCTGAGGATGACTTTGGAAAGCCTATCTCAGAACAGACACGCTCGTGTGTGGCACCTTTCACTCGCTTGTCTGAGATGAATAACTTCCTGGCAGGTAAGCTACCATGGCCTTGCTGGCGCCCTCCATGCAGTACTGGACGACCTCGACCTTCCGATCAGAAGACGCCAATTTTGCAATCTGTCGGATGTCGCTCGTACGGGGTAGAAAGAGCGCATGATCCAGCCTATGGTACGCAGTGTGCAAGTCGCCTAGGTTATACGGCTGCATGTTGTACAAGTTGAAGACCTCGTCGGTACGGTATCCAGGTCCTCCCCATGGTGGACTTGCGAACAATACCGTTGTGTCTAGGTCCACTCTTAGATCCGGGTGTAGCTCTTCTGGGCGATTGCACAATTTGTCGAGATACTGGAAACTATCGCCGAGGACCCAAGTGATAATCCCTGGTTCGATTCCATAGACCTTGGAATTGTTCTGAGCGCAGGCGAGTGTTGAGGGATCGCGCTCAATGGAGATGATGCGACTCCAGCGCTCGGAAAGCGTGAAGGCGATAGTGTTCCCGCCAGCACCGGCAAAGACATCGATAAGGATATGCTTCTTTTTGTCGGTACCATACATATCATGCGCAACTTGACTGAGAGTCTGTCAGTTTCTATATAATATGAGGGAGGAAGTTGAGAGACTCACTTTGCTACTGGCTCGGGCGTGACGCCGAACCAAGCATCGTCTGTCATGTAAACGCCATAATCGTAGAGTGAGAAGATGGAATAACGTTGGGCGAAATATCTGAAGAAACTAGTTAATACATGCTTTAAAGAACGAGTCAGTGATTTTGACTTACTTTTGGATGTCCCAAGGCACCTCATGTTTGCCCTCGTAATGGTGGCAATCGTCATTGAGTGGGAGCTCCTCAGCCGGTCTCATCGAGTATTCTGAACCTTCTGAGGACATTTCTGCTCCCAGACTTTCCATTGCACTACCCGATGAGTTATTGGTATAAGAAAAATGATCCGGAGACCATCCTGTGCGAAACCGAACATTCAACTTCCCTAGACGCTCAGGATGAGACAGCTGAAGGGCAAGGTCGCAATTCAGGGCGAGGCTGCTATCTAGTTCCCCACAGCCCCCTCCGCATCGAGATTAGCGCCTTGGCACAAGCGCCAGAGCTGCAAGGCTGCCGAAGATGGTGACAGCTTGCTCGACGGCCCGCCCTTGCGCTCCGGCTCCCATTCTGACGCAAGATCCAACAGCTTCCAACAACTTCAGTGTTTGATTTCGAACTCGACCAGTATCACGGGCGCATATATTAAGTGAACTTTCCGCGAGAGCCATGTTCAATGCCCTGAACCGTTTCATCTCGCGCTTGGACGGAGACGTCCAGCAGCAGAGGCAACAAGAACGGGGCTCGTTCGGGTTCCAGGTGTTGAGGAACACGAACCTGGATCTTGCTGTCGAACCCTGGTTCGATTTCATTGTTGGGATCAATGGTAGACCTATTGTGCGCATTCCTGTCTGAGAAATTATCCAAACGAGTTCCCACTGACCACTTTCACAGGATAACCCTGAGCCGGGCCTGTTCGGCCAGGAAGTGAGAAACTGCGCAGGCAGTACCGTCACCCTTGGACTATGGAACGCAAAGGTAGGGCTATACCTCAATTCCCTCTTAATTCGTTGACTTATAATCGTTCAGGGGCAAAGGACCAGAGAAATGCACGTCCCCGTTCCAGCAGATACAGCGTCCCTCGGCCTCTCCCTTCAATACGCTCCCCTTGCCCTCGCCGCCAACATCTGGCACGTTCTCGATGTCCCCGCCAACTCACCTGCTGACGTCGCTGGTCTGTTGCCATATAGCGACTACATCCTAGGCAGCCCTGAGGGTGCGCTATACGGCGAGGGAGGTCTGGGCGAGCTCGTCGAGGACTTCATCGGACGGCCGATGCGGATTTGGGTTTACAACAACGAGTATAACGTTACGAGAGAAGTAACAATACAGCCCAGCCGGGACTGGGGTGGTCAGGGTGCACTAGGCTGCGTGCTTGGATATGGTGCTCTTCATCGGATACCGCCTCCGCTGAGCGAGCCCGTTGATGCTCCAGGAGAGACCATGTTTGATGGAGGCATGAACGAGAAGGGCGAGGAGGTGTTTGTGTCTGCTGCCGCGAGCACAGGATCGCCGGCGCCCCCTTCAGGAGATTTCTTGGTGCCCGCCCAGATGATTGGTACTTCTCCTGTGAACGCGCCTCCGAGAGCAGGTGGGAAGAAGAAGGAACGACATGGCCATAGCCCCAACCAGCTGATGGACGATTACTTCAAGGAGGAGGAAGAGAAGAGCCGAGCAGTGGACAATGCGCCGGTGACCAAAGCTTCAGCAGTGCCTCCTCCACCAAAAGCAGGCGGCCCGCCTAGAGCTTCGCCCAAGCCGGAGGCAGAGACTAGTGGAGGTGAAGCATAATGAGTCTATGGCAAAGTGGCATGTGTAAATGATTCCCCCTGTTGACATTGACCTGATCTATTTCCTCGCTTTCTCGCCAAACCTTTGTAAAGACTTCGTGAAATGCTGCTCGTATTGTACATTGCCTGATGGGTCCGGCACATCCCATCGGAAACCTCTATTCCACCTCCGGGGCGATCATGTCCTTCCTTAGTCCTCTAGTTGATGAAGTTAACACAGAAGAAATGTAGGATCAAGCTGCAGACAACGTAGTCGGCGAATGCCCTAAATCGAGGGTTAGACCATGGTCAGGGTTAGCAAAATTTGGGGAGTTACGAACCTCTCGGGCGACACTGAAGGGAAGTCGCTCTTGTTGGCCTCGGTCGTTTGAATTCGCAATGAAACTGAGTATCTCGTCAGCGTCTCCTTTCCCGGGCTCTACCTGGTGCCAATACATACTCGTCAACACAAACTGGCCCACCGTCGCCGAAAAACCCGACAGGAAGGCGTTGAAAGGCTGTGTATTCCATTAGCATCGAGACCCTTCAATGAGCGTTGCCTGGGACGTACATAGTTGCCAGCCAGCACGCAGTAGAGGAACTGGAGAGCTCCAACCACAACCAGGAACAGCAGAAACACGTCAATCAGCTTAGTGCGCTGAGGAGTAGCATCCATATAGTAGTCATAGATGTTCTGCAGGACCTTGTCCCAGTTGGCAGCGCCTCGTTTGGGAGCGACGGACTTGGGCTGCTGAGGAGGGACAGAGCCAGCGGCGGTGGTGCTGGCCTGGACAGTCGCGGCGGCCGAGGGAGTGATGTCGCGAACGTTTTTCTTGGGCGCCATGATCGTCGATCGAATGAGGGATCCGGAAAGTTAGGTTGATCGGTCAGCGCGAGTACGTAAATTAGGAGTGTGAGTGCGAATCTGGTGATGGTTTGGCATGGAGTACATGCTGGTGAAGCCAAAGCTCCAGATGGACACGAAAGCTCCAAGGTGGGTCGCAATGTGATTGGCTGAAAGAGCAGCACCATAATCCGGGGGCCCACTTGATTGAATGTCGTCAAATCCCCGAGCTCCGTCCAGCATCAGTTCTAGGTGACTGGGCTTGCTATTTAATCACTTAAAATCACCAACTTCACAATATCAATTTAAAAAAGAGGCAATTGGATTGGAAATATTCACAATGGTCAGTCTCGCGCTACTTCGAAGATCATCTCGCGAATCTCTTACTCATTCACAATAGGCTGCTCCCAACTTCCACGACCTTGAAATCCCAGCCTATGTCCTGGGTGCCGTGACCGCGGGCGGCGGTATCATGGGATATGCTCGCACTCGATCCGTTCCCTCGATTGTTGCCGGTTGCGCCGTCGGTCTTCTTTGTATGTCTTGACGTCAACCCACTGGCCATTCTCAGTTTATAACAGTTGTAGATGCTCTCGGTGGCTACCGCATCCAGAACGAGCAGTCCTATGGTGTCGAGTTAGGCTTGCTCGCCTCAGTCGTTCTGGGGGGCTCGGCCTTCCCCCGAGCTATCCATCTAGGGAAGCCGGTCCCAATTCTTCTCAGTGTTATCTCGGCCTTTGGCTTGTTTACTTTTGGCACCGCTCTGCGAAGGAAGGCGTAAGACTGCAGGCGGAGGAAGCAATGAAGGCTGGACTGGACCGACACGGAATAGGCGCAGAGACATTGAGGTGGCAAAGGGCGAATTTAACCACCTCATTATACACCACACTTACCCCCCCTTACCGAATACCCCAATTTACTTGGGGCTATTGCCTTGCTTATGGAGATTATTGAATGTGTAGTTGAGTGGTTCTGACTGTACATTGTCGAGTATACAGTTCGATTTCAATGCGTTATGCTTCCAGTTATCCCAAAACGCCAACCCGCCGTATAGTATACAAATCGGAGCAAGAAATTCACCCATATCGTGGGCCACGGGACTATTTGTCGAACTCGCCAACATCGGTATCGCATCGTGAGGGTTCGCGGCGCGGCGCAGCCCAGCTACAGTCCCAGTTCTCGCTGCTGCTCCTTGATCTTGTCGCGCTTCGCTCGGGCGGCGTTTCGGTTCTCGGCCTGAATCTTGGCTCTCTCAGCCCTCAGGCACGCGTTCACTTGCTCCTTGACGTCGTTGCAGCTGCCGGCTGCCTTGTGCATGAAGCCCTTGGAGTGGCACTCCTCGAGGGCGGCGATGACATCCTCGCATGCTGCAATTGAAACAGTTAACGCTGCTCGGGGACGGATTTGGTGTCAAAGGAGGCTATAACATACCCATGGCGTTCTTAGTATGGAGATGAGGATGCATGGTTATGGCAATGGTGGGCTTTTGCGCCTGTTTCCGAGCTTGAAAGGACCCTGAAAGAATTCCAATGCTCGCCACGGCTGATGGAAAGATTGGACTGCGGTACGCACGGACCATGCGGGAGGTTAGCGACGTCCACCCCGAATCAAACAGCCTCTCTTGGAGGGGCATTCACTTCCATCCCTGAACCAATATCAACTTTTGATAATCACCCACAAGGAGCTGAGCAGTCAGAAAACAACAGAGTCGATAAACATTTGAGAATTGAAATCTGTCACCATGTCTTCAGCACAGGTCCCTGCCAGGAAGCAGCAGGGTTAGTCGTCCCCGTTCTCATCCCACTTTGATAATTTCTTACTCACTCCTACCGCAGATCTTCAGGCGACGTACTCCAACTACAAGAACACTCTTCAGCAAATAGCCCAGAAAATCGGCGACATCGAGCAAGAAGCTGAGGAGCACAAGTAGGCACACCCTCCTCACCACTACCGTCTCCCCCTCACCCTCCAAGAACACCTGCATGACGTCTGTGTGGTCAATCTAAGCTTTCCGTCATGCCATATTCTACCATCTCACCGCTTCTGAATGATTTTCACCGCTCATTCTGACTTTCCTCTACCAGGCTTGTTTTGGAAACTCTAGAGCCTCTTTCCGGAGACCGAAAATGCTTCCGCCTCATCAACGGAGTGCTTGTCGAGAGGACTGTCAAGGATGTGGTCCCGGCCCTCAAGACTAACCAAGAAGGGCTCCGGAAGGTCCTCGATGATCTTGTTAAGCAGTACAAGACGAAGCAGGATGACCTCGAGAAGTGGAAGGTAAGTTATACTCGCCAGCCCGTTGCTATACGCTTTCGTGAATAGGATAGAAACTGATGCGCGCCGGATAGAAAAAGAACAATGTGCAGGTTGTACAGCAATAATGATGTTGCGAAGTCTAAACGAAATAAAAACATTCGCTTTAAAAGTGCGATTTTGATTTGATCAAGCAAAAGACCCCCGTTCATCCTCCAACATGCATGCGGGAAGACGTTGAGCACATGGTTCCAAAGTCGTTGAGATTCAACAGAGTAACGTTCAAGGACAAACCGGCAACAACCCTTCTCGACGTCTTCTGACACTAAACTTCCGTGCGTTTGCGCTCGTCTTACAAATAATGCGGATGCGCCGATTGAATGCTTGCCATAAGACTTCTTTCAGGCTGGACAAGCGAAAAGATGGTGTTGATGCGTTGTACATTCTGTGCGCAGTGGGGTCTGGCGGCAAGGGCGTCTCCATGCCCAACCGCATGAGGCCCCAGAAACCTCAAAACCCCGGGCGTCTTGACATGCAGGACACAGGATGTGAGGGCAAGGGGCGGGGAAGTCTCGAATGCTTTGGCTGGATGAGAATACCCCGATTGACGAGGCTTGCCCACCGGCTGCATCTCCATGTTGTCCGTATGTGGGACCCGAGTCGACGATGGCTGCATTGAGTGAAACTTGGATCCTCTGATATTACGAGTTTTAACCCTTCAATTTTGAGGAGGTAACGAGGCCATCTCAGCATCCTTACCATGCTGAGAACTAACAACGCGGAACGTTTATTTATCTTTAATGCCTCAAAGGAAGAAACATGCATCTCGAGGCGGACTGCGTGAGTCTTGGAGAGCCAACAGTGCCCCAGATAGAATGACGGACAACTGGCATCTGTGACGCCAGCTATAACCGCTCGCATTTTAGCCCTCAAAGCTCGAAAGTTCTGGGCAATATGGAGTAAGGATGACGGCATGCTTGAAATCACACTGTAAGCCATTGCCTTTGTTTTCTTTTGTCGCTCCCTCAACACCAGCACCATCGCCATCCTGTGGGGGGTGGTTCATTCGGGTTCCAACTCATCGGGCAACAGATCGGCTGTTGATGCATGGAGGCATATTCGAGGCTGGACATGTGCGTCTGACTGGCTGCCGCTACGCCCACCTCCCCCCTCCAAGCCCATGCGGCGCAGTACTCGTTTTGGTGCTGCATGCGGGCCATCGACCCGAGAGATGGCTTCTGGAAGCATGAATGTACTCGAGCCTAATCAACCCTGGATCCCGGGATGACCGAAGACTGCAGCTTAGATGAGGTTGCCAGGTGAGGTTCGATGAGGTTGTCTGTTTGAGGGTAGATTCACGGAACCGCTGGCATATTGCTGAGCCTATGAAAGCCGGGGTAGTAAATGACAGACCAGAAGATCGTCAGGGACTCTCATCATAGTGCATATTGGGGGATCTACTACTTTTGCTTGGAGCATAAAGCACACGAGTAGCGAGCCTGTCATCGCACATCATATCATCAGGTCGTCGTCAACGCGACCAGATCAGCCAGCCAAGGTCGGTCAGCAATGACCGACCCCCCCTCGGCGACTATTAGTTCCTGTTCTGTGCTTACGCACATGTGCTGAAACCGTAAATGAACGGGAGAAGCTTGGCTGAATTGGATAAAGCCATGTTTGAAGGCGTTCGGACCTTTGGATATGTTGGGTTCTAATGATGCGGTTGGATCGATACTGAGGTAACGCCTCCAGTTGGGTATGATTTGTAATCTTGAGCATTATAGGACATGTTGAGTATCAGTGTTAGCAGGCGTCGAATGAAATGAAGTCACCTTGAGTACTCTGTTGTCGTACGAATGATATAGTACTTTGGTTACCATGACACATCATTGGTGGCAAGGCGAAGCCAGGGAGATGACCCATACTCTTTTTGAAAATTGTCAGTCGATTCAAAAGGGGCTTGATCGTTGATTGGAGCAGACTCATCGTCCTAGACTGCCAGCCTCGGTCTTGGGCATGCTTTGCGGGAGCTTACAGGTTGTGAAGAGCGCGGAAGTAAATGAGGCCCAGGCAGGATCACCCAAGCGCAGCCCAACCGGCCGAAACGGACGCGGATATGGTCTTGGACCGACCACCTTGAACTGTCAACTGTCCCTGTTGGCAAATCGTCGACTTGTGGGTGGCTCGATGGATTTGCCATTGCCAAATGAGGGACCAAGGTCACCCACCCTCCCAGTACCGTCCAGACGGGATTCATCATGACCGGTCAAGTGCCTGAAAGTGCCTGAACAGTTGTCTGGACGTCATTTTGAGGAGCCGGTGTTACTAGAGGTCGGGCCATGTCCGCATGGTTATGTGAATATATCCTGATTAACAGGCACAATTGACCTGCGGAGGGCCTCGTTACGTCCCTCCTCTACAATAGCCCTAATTTTAGGTGTACAGCACTAAGGAATACACGTTTCTCGGTCAGTATTACTCGGAACACGGCCTCCTTCGTACGATGCCCCCCGCGACGGAAGAGTTTGCGACACACCGCCGGAGCCATGTTCTTGTTGAACCTGGTGTACCCGTGGGGAGTGTTTGCAGCAAAGACTTAGCGGCTGAAGGAATCAGGGAACGCAGAAGCATATTGGTGACTCAATCCCTTGAAGTAGATTGTCCCTTATTCGGATGGACCGGATGTTTTGGTGTTGTTGTTCAATAGCTGGATAGGTAGCTGTGTGAGGGGAGAAACTTTATGACAGTGTGTTATGGATCAGATAAAGGAGCACTGCCGTCCATGTCGTTGGCTGGGTGCCGCTCATAGCTGCTTAATGACGATGACTAATAAGTTAGACAATCTACCTACCTACCTTACGCAAGACGGAGGAGGGGCACTCACAAACATACCTAGGCTAGCTGGGATGTCCCCAACAAGGCTTCCAGTTAGACGAGACGCGGAGTGTTATTAATAAAACTGCCCGGGACAGTCTAGAGCCTAGCAACCAGGGCCTGAAATAACTGGGTGCTAATATGTGTGTAAAAGGAGGGTTAATTTATCTAAAACTATATGGGAGGGGCTCCCTTTTAAACCCCTAAACCCTCTTATTAAGGGCGCCTTCCGCACCTACTACATAAGACTTCCGTACTTACCCCCATTAAGTATCCCTAAAACAAGAGGCCGCCCCCGGCCTAATAATTTAGGCTATATAAGAATCTAAAATAATAGACTTAGTAAATTTATAAGGTTTTAAGCCTAGCCTTTAGCTTATAGTACTACTAGTGGCGCGGGTCCTAGTACTAGTTATAATTATACTAGGGAAAACAAAATAGTAGTAAAGCGTTAGGGTCCCCCTTAATTGTCTCTAGCTATTAAAAACACATCTTAGTAGGCTCTATCCTATATATACACTTAGTTATCTATAGGCAAAATAGCTCCTAGAATTGCCTTAGCTATAACTAACTGCTATATAACTATCTAGGAATCTAAAAAAGTAGAGAATACTACTCTTACTATAGCCTAGGCATTAGGGTCTGTTATTATATTAATTACTAGGGATGCTTAGCTAGTAGCCTCCCGGCAAGCTATAGGAAATTTAGTCTTAATCTTTAACTTTCTCTAAGCTTTAGTGTCTAAGGTGTAGCTCTATATATCTTTAGGTAGGGCCCTATAGAGTTTTGCTATTAGAGTAGGGACTATTTACTAGATGTCTTATTACTTAACACTAGGAACATTAGGGTTATCCCCGCTAAGCTATCTCTTAATATTCTTTACTAAAGTAAGTATCTTAGTAATAGGGTCTAAATATATAGTAATTTCTTTAAATATAGGTAATACTATATTAGTAAGGGCTTAAAAAAGGGTTATCTATTATTTAGCCTAAATAGGCAAACTAGTAATAAGGCCCCGGAAATTAACACACTGCTTAGTTATAAGTTAGGGAGCTAGGTTATTAGGCTAGAGAGGCTTAGCTAAAAGAGCCTTCTCTTTAGGTTTAGCTAAGAGGGAGCGCAATAGCTTAGGTATAGAAATAATCTTAGGATCTTAGTGGGTAGCGCTTACTACTTGCGATATAGTTATTAGGATAGCTCTATTTCTTACTGCCTTAATAATATAGCTCTCTATTTTGTCCTAGCGGATTATATTGTTTTATAAATTAATACTTAAGTTCTCTAT